>CM062285.1:21904597-21919597 GCA_031216635.1 Dissostichus eleginoides
CATTTCGATCTCTTGTCTGTACACACAAACTGAAAGATTGACAATAAAGTTGACGTTGACTTTGAATACAACCCTCCCAACTCAGTGCAATAACTGCAGTGTCATGTGTTTTTTTATCATATTAAACGTGCATTATGATGCTGATTTTGATCTTTCCGTCCACATGCATGACGTTGCACACTGGAAGTTATGTCTGTCTTACAAGAGCAGAATAAAGCCCTCATCACAAAAGGTTAACAAGGGCACTTTGAGAGGTTTAAAAATAGGAAAGTGCGACGGCGCGATCATCTCTGATCAAAGATAGACCTGTCAACTGGTGAGAGAAGAGAGAGGATATTTAAAAAGAAAAGCAAAAGACCTGCTTCTTGGCATCCAGAGCGCCCGCTGAAAGTTTCTATTCTTGCCTTTCTAAATGTGTAACTACCTCTAAATATAGCAGCTCTGAAATATTCAGCATCCCCTGATCCTCACACCGACATAACTGGATGACTGCAGCTCCAAAAGGACTTCTAAGAAACTGCGTAGTGGCCAAAGAGAGGAAAGAAAACCACTTCATGTGCAGCAGGAAAACAAAAACATGCATCAAATCAACCTCTGAATCCTCCCAGTTACACAAAGACACACAGTTTTAGCTTCTGCTGCAGGAAAAGAAACACTCTCTGCCTCTGAGAAGTGCTTTTATGAAGTTTAACGCCACCGTGCATCGATAAGAGTGAGAGATATTGTGCAAAACACACATTTTGTACTGTGCAATTATCCCTTTGATGTGAAAAAATGATGTCACTTTTAATTGCAGCCTCATCTTAAGCCATGGATTTGCACCTATTTGTCTTTATTTCTTATTCTATTATAATGTGGGTTTAGTACAAATGTAAGTTGGCTTTGCTGCAACACTGCACATTTCCTCGCTGCGGGACTAAAGGGTTCTGATTCTGGGACAAAACTTGGGAAGTGTTGGATGTCGCGGGGAGAAAAGAGACAGAAATGGGACAAAGAAAGCGAGTTTTGTGGCGCAGGAGCTTCCTAAATGCAGCCATTAATCGTTGTGAGGTCAAAGGTCGAGCAGAGATCATCCTGCAGACCATCTTTCGGCTCACTGTCAGGGGCGTGTGGAACAAGAGTGGATCATAAGTGAGGGAGGGGGGCAGGGTGCTTTTGCTCCCCTTCTTAAAGACATGCCAGATGCTGCAGGACCTTATTAGTGAATCCTTCAACCACAGTGACCGTGTCAGAGACAGAAAGCAGAGGACAAGGGGACACTGTGGCTGTAAAGCTGCACAATCAACTTCTAAAGACGCGTAATAAGACTTCTTAATAAACGAGGGAGTGTGGAAAATGATCGGGAGCTTTCATACGCAGGAGAATGGGAAATAAAAGAAAAATATTGATGTGAAAATGAGTTAAAGTGGTTTTTATGATGTGAATTAGAACACTTTTTTACCCACACATGGATGTCCCTACACCCCTTTTTTTATTCATAATATTATTTATTTATTAAATTAATTGTTTATTACTTTAATTTTTTTTATCAATTTTTAATTAGTATGAATTTTTCCAAATGTCTATTTTTGAGGATTTTTGCCCTTTTTTATTCATTTTATTTTTGCATTTTTGTCACTCATGTTCTCTTTCTGCTGACTCTGTAGATACAGCTTGATAACAATTTAATTTCATACAATAAAACTGCAATAAAATGTAAAAAAAAAGGCTGTTTCCCGTCTGTTTCATTAACTGATTCATCCGATGACTCATTGTTGTTTTATTTCCTACAGTGACCGCAGCTTGTTCTCATTACACAGAGGTGCCAGACTGATACGTTTTAAAGAGTAAACGAATATAACTCGTACCTTAAGTCACGTAAATGCATTGTAGTGATTCAGGTACTCCATGAACTGCTTTCAAAATCGGGGAAAGCTAAAAAAAAAAAAAATCTGAGTCACAGGATAAAAAAAAAGGGGTAAAAAAACCCGTCTTTTTTCTTAAATAAATTCCCAGCTCTAACTAATATGTTACCATGGGAACGCTGGTTGTAACGGGGCAGCTTTAGGGAGACATCATGACCTTAAAGGAAGGTATGTAAACACCACTTTATATTCCCGAGGCTGGCAAAGGAAGGCCTGGGAAAAATGTCCCGCATGTGCAGAGGAGATTTGAAATAAATATCCAGGCCCCCATTGTGGAGCTCCAACAAAGACGAGTATCTTAGTAACACCGCTCGGCGAGACGTTTTCTCCCCCCCCTCCCTCTCTCCCCCCTCCACAATAAACACACTTCTCATCATTGGCGGGTTAGGGCTTAGGATGAGATTGATGAGGAGTTTCTTTAACTACCAGATGAAACCTGTTGGCCCTTTGCTGGGTCAGTCGGGGGGTCAGACTCGTTGCAACTCGTTTCAGATCAAACACATTTCAATACTGAGGCTGAGGCTTTTCACTGCACACACAAACATACATACATTATATATATATATATATATATATATACGCTTCTGCACACAGAAACATACAATCATGCTGAGAAAAGGGAGAGTAGCCGGCTCTAGATTGTAGATCTCCTTGTATAATATATAATAATTAAACCAATGCTTGTTATAAATATCAGGACGATCTCTTCATTGTAATGCCATCTACTGGCGGTGAGGAGACGGATACAAATGCTGTTAAACATCCAGAGGTGTGAAGTAACTAAGTAGATTTACTCAATTACAATTGTGAGGTACTTGTACTCGCACTGCACTACAGTTCAGAGGTAAATGACTGCACAATGACTACTTTTACTGTCGCTACTTGAACTATATTTTGAAGATAATACTTTTCTACTTTTACTTGAGGAACATTTTGAATGCAGGACTTTTACTGTAACAGAGTATTCCTACACTCTGGTACTTCTACTTTTACTCAAGTACAAGACCTGAGTACTTTTACTCAAGTACAAGATCTGAGTACTTCTACTTTTACTCAAGTACAATATCTGAGTACTTCTACTTTTACTCATGTACAAGATCTGAGTACTTCTACTGTTACTCAAGTACAAGATTTGAGTACTTCTACTTTTACTCAAGTACCAGATCTGAGTACTTCTACTTTTACTCAAGTACAAGATCTGAGTACTTCTACTTTTACTCAAGTACAAGATCTGAGTACTTCTACTTTTACTCAAGTACAAGATCTGAGTACTTCTACTTTTACTCAAGTACAAGATCTGAGTACTTCTACTGTTACTCAAGTACAAGATTTGAGTACTTCTACTTTTACTCAAGTACCAGATCTGAGTACTTCTACTTTTACTACAAGACCTAAGTACTTCTACTTTTACTCAAGTAAAATATCTGAGTACTTCTACTTTTACTCAAGTACAAGATCTGTGTACTTCTACTTTTACTCAAGTACAAGATTTGAGTACTTCTACTTTTACTCAAGTACAGATCTGAGTACTTCTACTTTTACTCAAGAACAAGATCTGAGTTCTTCTACTTTTACTCAAGTACAAGATCTGTGTACTTCTACTTTTACTCAAGTACAAGATTTGAGTACTTCTACTTTTACTCAAGAACAAGATCTGAGTACTTCTACTTTTACTCAAGTACAAGATTTGAGTACTTCTACTGTAACTCAAGTACAAGATCTGAGTACTTCTACTTTTACTCAAGTACAAAATCTGAGTACTTCTACTTTAACTCAAGTACAAGATCTGAGTACTTCTACTGTTACTCAAGTACCAGATCTGAGTACTTCTACTTTTACTCAAGTACAAGATTTGAGTACTTCTACTGTAACTCAAGTACAAGATCTGAGTACTTCTACTTTTACTCAAGTACAAATCTGAGTACTTCTACTTTAACTCAAGTACAAGATCTGAGTACTTCTACTGTTACTCAAGTACAAGATCTGAGTACTTCTACTGTTACTCAAGTACAAGATTTGAGTACTTCTACTTTTACGCAAGTACAAGATCTGAGTACTTCTACTTTAACTCAAGTACAAGATCTGAGTACTTCTACTGTTACTCAAGTACAAGATCTGAGTACTTCTACTGTTACTCAAGTACATTATCTAAGTACTTCATCTCCTCTGATAACATCAATACTTTTTATGTTTGCCCCTGGTTAGAAATCCTCCTCCTCCTCAGCTCCATAACGACCGTCAGAGATGCAGCTCTTTTGCTCAGATTTGAGAACAGAGCAGTAAAAACAGAGACATTTTACAGCAGCAAATAAAGCCTGATCATAACATCCGACATCAAGACCCTAAGTCGCTCTGATTCCTCCACAATTTGGACAATTTGGGAGACTATGAATCACTCAGAAACAACATCTCCATCTTTATTCTGGTGGCGTCTTTTAGTACATCGTCAAAAGTAAACTCAGCCTCATGAAAAGCGAGATTCATCATCGGCTTCATTTCCGCAGTCACGAGGCTTCTCAGCGGGTCAAAACGCCACTTAAAAAAACGGTTTTAATGCTGGTATTAGAGAAAGGGATAATATCTCATTAGATCTGGGTTTTAAACCTGGCTCGGCAGTTCTGTTTCCAGTGTCACCTCCACAGCAAACACACAATATATACCTGGACGTGCAGCTCAACATTGAACAGTGCTTCCTTTCCACATGTATGGAAGATCAGTAGCAAGGAGAACGAGAGAAAGAGGCCCTCTGCTTCTCAGCGAAATCCAAGCGAAACAAATGAGTGTTTGGAGGTGGAAGAGGACTGGCTCTCCGCTACAGTACAGACTCATTTTTATGTGCGTTTGCCAGGAGGGACATAAACCAGAAAGGCTTCAAACTGTGACACAGGATAGAGGTGTATTAAAGGTAAATCTCCGTGTTTTGCGAGCTCTATTGTGCTGTCATGCTGCTGCCACTTTATGGACGTTTGCAACACGAGCCCCCCGCCTCTCTTTCTGGTAATCAATTAAACGAGGAAGTTCGCTGAGCCTTACAACTCGATTATTAGCCCGTGCTTTTGAAGTTTTATTTTGGCGGGGTGCTGGGGAGGAATCAGGCTCTAAATCAGTGGGGCCGATGCAGCGGTGTTGAAGCGTTTGCAGCCCAAAACGTGGCCTTTCTGGAGGGATTGTCAGGATGTGGCGCTGGGCGAAGTCCAGAGGCAGACTTTTAATGAACTCTCTGTGGTTACAGTCGGGAGGAGAGTCAGAGAGAGGGCAACCACACCTGCTGCGGCATCCACACTGAAGCATTCGCACACACAAAGGACCGCAAACAGGCTCTACGGGTCTACGTCTCAGATTCTGTACTTGGGTAAAAGTAGAAGTACTCAGATCTTGAGTAAAAGTAGAAGTACTCAGATATTGAATACAAGTAGAAGTACTCAGATCTTGTACTTGAGTAAAAGTAGAAGTACTCAGATCTTGTTCTTGAGTGAAAGTAGAAGTACTCAGATCTTGTACTTGAGTAAAAGTAGAAGAACTCAGATCTTGTTCTTGAGTAAAAGTAGAAGTACTCAGATCTTGTTCTTGAGTGAAAGTAGAAGTACTCAGATCTTGTAGTAAAAGTAGAAGTACTCAGATCCTGTAAAAGTACTCAGATCTTGTAGTAAAAGTAGAAGTACTCAGATCCTGTAAAAGTACTCAGATCTTGTAGTAAAAGTAGAAGTACTAAGATCCTGTAAAAGTAGAAGTACTCAGATCCAGTAAAAGTACTCAGATCTTGTAGTAAAAGTAGAAGTACTCAGATCCTGTAAAAGTAGAAGTACTCAGATCCTGTAAAAGTAGTCAGATCTTGTAGTAAAAGTAGAAGTACTCAGATCCTGTAAAAGTAGAAGTACTCAGATCCTGTAAAAGTAGTCAGATCTTGTAGTAAAAGTAGAAGTACTCAGATCCTGTAAAAGTAGAAGTACTCAGATCCTGTAAAAGTAGTCAGATCTTGTAGTAAAAGTAGAAGTACTCAGATCCTGTAAAAGTAGAAGTACTCAGATCTTGTAGTAAAAGTAGCTCCAGAACGTCTCAGATTGTAAACCTCTTCAGTGTCAGCAGGTTAGAGGAGTAACAGATTAAATGTAATCAGGATACACACTTTTATTAAGACGGCCACTTAGTCACTTTAAGATGCAATTCCCCTTTGTTTTGTGTGTGTGAAGCGTGTGTTATGTTACCTTATTTCCATTATATGTACATTTAATGGACAATAACGTATTCTGAAGCTGAATTCCCTTATAAAAAAAATGTACAGGTAAATAGTAATATTAAAGAAGATATTTTAATTGCATCCAGATTTCAAAAGCACAGAAAATGTCACATTTATTTCCCATATTTTACATTTTTTGACGATAGTTTTTAACCTTTTGTGACACCCAAAAAATAGCAAAAATACAAGAATAATGTATATAATTTCTACGACAAACATTAGCATCAACGTACCTTTTTAGACCCCGCAAATCCCTCCGACTCCAGGAAGAAATAGGCGAAGGGCATCAGGACGAAGAGGCAGAGGTTGGAGAACAGAGACACCAGGTTCCACAGACCTGCAGGAAATAACAGATATATACATTCATATAAAGTATTTTAATGTGACTTTTACAGGCAGGTTTCCTATAATTTTGCGAGCTTTCATTTAATATTATTAGGTAGTAGCAGAGATGGCAAAAGTCCACACATCCTTTACTCAAGTAGAAGTACAGATACTCGTGTTTAAAGATACTCTGGTAAAAGTAGAAGTACTGACTAAACTTCTTTACTCAAGTCAAAGTAAAGAGGCTTTGAAATGTACTTCAGTAAAAAGTACCCATAACTAGCAGCTGTTTTAAAGAGTACCTGACCTCCCTTTATATTAATAGAACAATAATGTCATTGTTAGCTAATGAATGTTTTCATGCTGAACAACGGCAACATGACAACGTTTTCATTGGTCCCTCTTCTTTAGAGAAGACCAGGAAATGATGGATACACGGATCGTGTTCAAATCAATAGGCACGCAATGACTCTAAATAATAATGATCACGCCACCAAACACACATTCAAACTAAAGGAACCAGCCTGTTTGGAACATGGAAGAAGTAGAAAGTACAGGTATTTGGGTTCAAGATGTAAGAAGACAAAGTAAACAGTAGTGGAGTAAAGTACTGATACCTGAAACATTTACTTAAGTACAGTAACGAAGTATTTGTACTCCACTACTTCCCACCTCTGGGTAGTAGTTTATCTGCCAAGTGTCTTTGTGTCTAAGTCGTGGACTCTGATGCCCCCTGGTGGCAGAGGCAGCAACATGCAGCCTTTTATCAGGTTACCAGTCAAAGGTTTGGACACACCTTCTCATTCAATGGTTTATATTTATTCAAATTATTTTCTACATCGTAGATTAATACTGAAGACATCCAAACTATGAAAGAACACATATGGAATTATGTAGTAAATAAAAAAGTGTTAAACGAACCAGAATATGTTTTAGATTTTAGATTTTTACTGAAGACACCCAAACTACCTCATGAGGCTTATTGAGAGAAGCCACGTTTGTGCAAAGCTGTCATCAAAGCAAAAGGGGGCTACTTTTTTAAAATAAAAACCTTGGAATGAGAAGGTGTGTCCAAACTTTTGACTGGTGCTGTATATTCAAAACATTCATTGATTAATTGATTTGTTTTAAAATCTCGTTTTTTTTGCAGACCACGTATAAGACGTATCAGTCTGTGTTTCCTATTTAGTCGTGTTTTAAAATGTTTTGACATCGTGTATGAGGGATCTCAGCCTGTGGCTATAAGGATGGTTTTATTGCCTCGTGCTTTTACATTAGTTTCTTTTGTCTGAATGTATTTATGCTGCTTTTTTATATATGTATCGATGTACATCACGTTGGTCAACTCTGTTGTTTTTAAATGTGCTGTATGAACAAAGTTGGATTGGATTACAATTAGAAAATGTACAACAGTTGTTCAGTATTTACTAAAGGAGAGGGAACACCCCCAACAAGCAGCATAGGGCCCCTTAGTGTGAACAAATACACTCAAACTGTTCACACTAATACTGTCCGTTTGACATTTTGCTTTTGGTCAAATGCTCTGAAAACCTGCTCAATTCAATACATTTAAGATGAACACTTATCAAAGTATGCACGAACATTCATTATAAAACCAATAAGCTGTAATCCAACAATTGCAGTAATAGTGGGTGGTGTTAAGGTTTAGTGGTTAGGCGCCTGATTTTCTTTAATGATAATAAAACAGCTGATTATTAAGGAAGATCTGATTCTAATTGCTAATTGTTAAACCACTGTTTTATTTTGCCTGAGTGGGTTGTACGTAGGGATGGGTATCGTTAAGGTTTTAACGGTACTACTACTTTTATCGATACCGCTTATCGATCCGGTCTTTTAACGGTACTTTTATCGGTTCATTTGGAGAAAGAAATAAGGTAAACTAACTGAACAAATTGTGAACAAAACTAACATTGCTTTTTATTTAAATTAAATACATAATATTTCACATCAAAAGAAACAACAATGTTTTAACAAATCGTATTAAATAAAGAATTGTAAACAGAATAGCTGAAACTTTCACAAACTAAATAACTCCGTTACCTCTAATCATTAACCCATGTTTGTATCATTGAGTTAGCTCCGTGTGTTGCTGCTAGCATACATAACACCTGACGTGGAAACGTTACTCGTGGATGGGGCTACAGAGCTACTAGAAAGACAGTGGAACCCGGTGCATTTCTCCGTCTGAATGTGGCGCACTTTTGCTAAATGTTTAGACAAATTGCTCGTGTTCCCGCCCTGACATGCTGAACTCTTATTGCACTTTTGGCAACGAGCATTGTCCACATCGAGACGGGTTTAACCACACCTCGGAGCGCGTTCTCTCCTCCATCTCCTCCGTGTGTGTGTGTTGCTGCATGTAGCAGCTGCGTGTGTGTGTGTGTTGCTGCATGTAGCAGCTGCGTGTGTGTAAACTGCCCCGCCCCCTCGCACACAGGCAGGGGAGAGACATCTCTCGTCTGGATTGGAAAGATCGAAAACACTAAAAATAATCATAGACGCATTTTGCAGTCTTTCTGCGTATTAGAAACGGAGTTGGCGACACTAAAACTGCAATATAATGTTTGTGTAGCAATAATACATATGACATATTTTTTAGATGTCTCCAGTACCGATAAAAAGACCGTTAACGTCGGAGCTTAACGGTACCACCGCGGTCTTTAATAATTCAGCCCCGGGGCCCGTTTAATACCGGGGCTCGGTACCCATCCCTAGTTGTACGCAGCATTTGTTTTAGATTAACCAACAGAAAAACCCGTCCCAGTGTTGCCTGCTCTTTTCAAATGAAGGTAGCTAGAGCTCAAAAGTGGCTAAATCTACAGAGAAAGTTAGGGCCCCTTTAATTAAATAAACAGACGTGTAGTGTTGGAGACGGACTGACCGTGGATGAGGGAGCCGTTGAGCCACTGGATGTAATAGTTTTTGGGGAAAGAGAGCAGGATCTCGTTACTGATGATGGAGAAAGGCAGCAGGAACACGGCTCCACCCGACACTGCCAGGGTGAAGGTGCAGAGGTACAATCTGCAGAGCACACACACACACACACACACACACACACACACACACACACACACACACACACACACACACACACACACACACACACACTTAGTGACAGAAGCTGCAGTTCCCTCGTCACCATATCTCTAAAAAAGCACATTAACTTAAACGCTTTTAATTATTTAGACGGGCCCTTGGGTACCATTTAGCTCAGCTGCACCTAAACATGCAGGATGTGTGTGTGTGTGTGTGGTGTGTGTGTGTGTGTGTGTGTCAACTCTACACTCACAGATATGTGATCCTCACCACCACAGCTCTACACACACACACTCAGTTATAGTGGCAGTCAGTATGTTGATGCAAGGCTTTCTAAATATATGTCCTTAGTTATAAGTGACAGGGCTGCAATGAAGTATTATTACACTGAGAATAAGGACCCAGAGTGTCACATTTGAGCTAGAACACACCACTTAACTGATTATTCAATTAAGAAACAGTTTTGTCTCTAACTGGTAACAATCATTTGACCCGGATTCTAAAAAGAAGAATAAATAGAAATGTGCTTCACTCACGATATTCTGTTGACGACGGCATCTTCATCTTCGTGGTCATCTAGAGAGGAAACCAAAGACACTTAGTTAAGATGCAGATAAAGTGCCTTTTGAGCTGAATACACATTTAATATAACAAACAATACTTAAAGAACACAGTTTTGATCAAATATGTTATTGTTGTTATTATTTATGAACTATTGTATTGCTATTTCGGAAAATATGTGTACCAAGTAGCCCATTTTTAACCTGTAATAGTTGACGAAACATATATATCTTTTAACATGTCCATGCTCTCTTGTTTACATCTCTGTATTGTCCTTTATAACGACAAATAACAACACAACGATCCGCTGACTCAGCATTGTTTGCATATCAAACAGGTTTTGTCCCAATGTCAACAATTGTTTTATTGTGACCAATTATTTCCATTTTGCCAAAGCCTTAAAGCTATTTTGGGCAGAGACAATGGTGACTGTCAGTGCACACACACACACGCACACACACACACACACACACACACACACACACACCACACCACACACACACAACACACACACACACACACACACAACACACACACACACACACACACCACACACACACACACACACACACACACACACACACACACACACACACACACACACACACACACACACACACACACACACACACACACACACACACACACACACACACACACACACACACACACTCACCACTCTTCCTCTTGTATCTGGTGATGATGCAGTAGGACACGATGTAGAGGACTGCAAACAGGAGGAAGCAGATCTGAAACATAAGAAAACAGAGGGATGTTATTCAGATGAATCAGCGCTTACATCTATTACCCGGCATGTATTGACTCACTATAAATACTTTACTACAGAGTACGGGAGTGGTGTACCTGTACTGACATATGTATCGCCCTGATTCTATGATACCGTGTATAAAACATGGACTGCCCCCCCCCCCCCCCCCTTAGGGGAATTCATCCACAGAAAACACACTGGACGCTGCACTAGGTCAGAAACCAGAGGAGACTGTGAGGTCCACCGTAGACGGACCACTTTTGGACAAAATGTCCTCTCCATCAAAGGCAGCTCATTGTGGAATAGCCTCCCAACTGAGATACGGGATTGTCCCACTCTCAATAGCTTCAAAGGTCAACTCAAAGAATGGTTGAGAAACAACCATACGTGCGATCACCGCTAAATGCACTTTAACACAGGGGTATCTCCTCTTGCACTTTAGGCATCTCTTGTATCATCTCTTGCACTTAATATGTCGTTGCTGCCATGTGGGAAATACTTGTGTGTGCTGCTCTTGCTCTTTTGCATATCATGTATTTATTTGTTGCTATGTTTACAGATGTCATGTTCTTATATGTTGTATGTCAGGGACTACGGATGGAAATTAGCTCAAAGCTCAAATCTAGCATATTTACACTTGAAGCATTATTTGTCTAAAGTGTTCATTAATGTGCATCGTCGCTACTCAAATAAACGATTAAATGAAAAAGGAAAAGCAGTCAGATTATATATTAAAGGCTACAGGAGTTATACAATACTGCTCTAAATGTACAGACCAGATGTGATAGGATAACCTGATGATATTTACCCATGACTGTCAGTCTAATCGTAAGGCAAGGTGTTTCCGTGACAAAGTGGAGTATGTAATGCATTTTCAAGTTGTTTTTACATAGTGTATAGGGCCAGACCTACAGTACCTTCATTTATCTACATATTATTTGTAGATTAAACTATGAAAAATAACACATTTCTGAAGCAGACGGTATTTAATGTTGTCCAAAACCAGAGAATATAAGGTTAACTGTCACAAGAGACTAAAAGAAATACAGAATGTATTCACATTTAAGAGGGAGAGCCAGGTTAGTTATCATTTTCTCAATGAATGTACCTTAAATTAACTTTTCGGCTCCCATTTTTTAATATTTTATTATAATGATTGATTTAATACTTATAATAATAGAGTTTTTTGATGTCTGATCTAAACAGCACAAAGTTTAGATCATAGAGTGCATACAGACTTACTCAATTTCCTACCATGTTGCAATCATATTTGATTTGTGCAGTGTGTTAATGTGCATGTTTACTGTCCAAAAAGTACTCCTACATTGGTTTAAGACTGTTAAAATGAGCCAAACTGAATTGCCAGCTCCTTAATAACTCAAATAACTCTCTACAAATTATTATAACTCAACATGTATTTGATTACAAAGCACATCAGTGATCAATGCATCCTCTGAAAACACTAAAAAGGCCATTGGTGCACGTTTACTGTCCAAAAAGTACTCCTACATTGGTTAAGACTGTTCAAATGAGCCAAAATGAATTGCCAGCTCCTTAATAACTCAAATAACTCTCTACAAATTATTATAACTCAACATGTATTTGATTACAAAGCACAACAGTGATCAATGCATCGTCTGAAAACACCAAACAGGCCATCAGAGCACGCAGAGTGCTCCAGAAATGACCCATGCATGGAATGTATTAGGTAACCGGGGCCTCACAACAAGCGGGATGGTCTTACCGGAGGATCACATCTCACATTCCCCTCTTCTACTGCGACGGGACCCCGACTAATGATAGAAGCTCCAACTTCAGCACTTTGCACCGCGTCAACATTGTGTAACTCATCATGGCCGAGCTGGGATTACGAGATGACTCAAACCACGTTTCAAAGTGACGTAGAATTAAATAAACTCGGATGTATAATATCGTGTGTTATGACAGCTGCAGCACAAAGTGTTTTTCTCATCCCCTGCTGTCCGACTCCCACTGAGAGACAGCTGATACCTTCACAAGCTGCACAACTATGTGGTGACAGTGACTCATGTAAACCCACGAGGGGAAACCCAGACAGAATCAGGTGCAAGGAGCTGATAAACTGGCACAGACTCAATGCAACAGTATGGGAAGAGATAAGCAGAACGGACAACACCACGAGTTCCATACACAAATAAATATTTAAAGCAAAGCAGCAAATCCAGCTTCTTACAAACATTGCATTATCATCCAGTGACTTACAATATGTGCAACAAACCATAAAGATATCAACTCTGCAGATATATTCACTTTAAATCAGACAAACCTCATTAGGCATTAGTTTCAAATTATCTCAACTGGTGGGTTTTCACTCTGCAACCAAAGATATGTAAACGTTCTGCTGTCCTGATATCAACAGGGAGCTTGTTTCACTATTTTTAAACCAGGAAAGCTTAATTGTGTTTTAATTAAAGGGGTTTTGGGTCCAACTCGCAGTGAGGGAGTAGCGAGCGGATTGGCTGATGCAGAGCGAAGTGCAAATCCAATTTAGAAAAGTATGTTACACCTCTATGATATATGGACTACAGGCTGGAGGTCAGGGGCAGCAGTGCGATGTTTGAAAGTGTTTTTATGCGATATTTTCTAGCAGAAAGGTGGTTGTTCAGGTTTGGATGTTAGTACTTTTTGTGCAACAGTGCATCTTTGTGCACAAAAGCATGTGAAAGATGTTACACGCTTGTAAAGAGGTGGTAGGGAGAAAATGGAATTACTGAGCAAAGCACAAATGAGTCACACATTATTCTGAGTTAACCTGGTTTCTGTGGAACATGGTTTGCATGCATTCTTCATAATTCTCTACAGTAGGACACTATAACAGTTCAGGTCTAAAAAGAGGGTACTTTTGTGTCATGTTTACCAAGTTGAAACTTAACACCAGCAAAGTAAGTACATGTACCTGCAGATAACACTCACTAGATATTAAGCTTACAGCGTCATTACAACATTATGCAATGTTACCGTACGTTAAGACCGTGATACGGGACACTGAGAGTCTGGTGTAAAGACATGCTAGGGACAAAATGTGACACTAAAGCTGAGGTGTTGAGCTGGAGAGACATCTGATAGTTTCTATATCTCAGAAGTGTCTAAGGAAGAAGATGTACTCTTTGTATAGACGTCCAGAAACTCAATGGCTTATAACACAGGAAGATCATCAGCACCAGCAGCTTTCTATCATTGCATGCATTTACATATGTCCAACCCACAAGGAAATGTAAGATAACAACATAACTTTATAATATTGCTCTTAATCTTTTGTAGCTCGTGCAAAGGCATTTCCTTAATAAATAAAGTATTATCTTGAATTGTACTTAAGTGAATGTACTTTCCATCAGTGTGGATACATAAGGGCAGGGACATAGTGTCCAGGTTTAACATAGTAATAACAAGGCTATAGCAATATCAACCAATACACTAGCTAAGTTCTATCACTGTTATCAATGACACAAGCTAACTTTAACTAGATCATCGCTTAATATTTAAACAACATCAGACTTAAATCGGACATTAAATAAGACAGATCCCCATCAAATAAACATGTAAAATGAACCGTAATAGATTTAAGTGTCCAACTGACAGTTCATGCTAACGTTAGCTTAGCACCACTGTTGCATTAGAGGACGTTGTTAGCATCGTTAGCTTTGTGAATTAGCCTCCGGTACGTTACTCACAATGTATTCTCGAACTTGGCTGTGGAAGTTCTGCTCTCTGATAGAAACGTCGTCTTCTTCCATTCTTCATATTGCAAAAACAAGACAAGACAGGTGCTACATTACATGCTAGCAGTTTCCTCACAACTGGCTTCTCCTTCTGCTCTACTCTGAGAACAGACAGTTTTTACATCGGAGAAAAAAAACCGCTCAGAAAAAAACGCCCCAAAATAAAACGCGTCATCAGCAGGCTACCCTATCCTCGACGAACGAAGAAGAAGTACGGATATTTTTATTTTTAATATTTGTATACATTTGTATTGGGAAAAAGCCATGTACACACAACATGTAAATAATAATAATAATAATAATAATACATGTTATTTATATAATATTTTAAATGTTTAAATGACTCCCTCGCCCCCAAAATAAAATGCGTCATCAGCAGGCTACCCTTCC
>CM062285.1:21924597-22044597 GCA_031216635.1 Dissostichus eleginoides
ACCTGGTGGGAGACTTCAGGGAGAAGGACATCGAGCTGGTTCTTCTGTGCTGAGGAACGTCGGCTTCGCTCTGAGGAAAGACGACGCTCTGGCCCTCAAAGAGCTCATCTGTGAGGGACAACGAAAAGCTGGGGACGTGGGGACAAAGTTCCAGGATCAGACCAGGGTAACACAACAACACTTTGGACTTTAAAGAGGCCCTGTGCTGCTTTTTGGGGGGGATATGATTGACAGTTCTGAGATGAGTATGTCAATGAAAGCGTTTATCCATTGTGTGATGAGGATTTTTTTAGCAAGTCACTTACTAGAGTAGACAATCTAGCTTATCTCATACGTTTATATGCATGTATTGATTTTTGTCCTATAGGTGCGCTTCATGCTGGAGACCATGCTCGCTCTGAAGAACAACGACATGAGGAAAATCCCCGGATACGATCCTGAACCCATGGAGAAACTGAGGAAGCTGCAGAGGACTCTGGTGGGTCATTTAGTATTTCATAATTACAACATCACTATATCTAAATGTAACATATCCTCATTTCACTACATTAGGAAAAACTCCTCACATTTCCTGCTACTTTGCGCTTCTACTCGGCCGATATTGTACTTTCTACTCCCCTTCATTTCATCGGACATCCCATTTACTTTGCATATTCAGATTATTAGCTCATACAAAATATGAATAAACATTGAAATATAATTATAGGTTAAGATATCAGTATCAGGAGTAGATGTGAGTACTTCTTCTGCAGCGTATATGATACTAAACATGGCTTTTGTGTTCTTTCAAGATGTTGTTGTCATACTAGCTTCTGACCACCAGGGGGAGCCAGAGCACCACTTTTACACACCCAAGTCTAAAATGTTCCCTCGACCTCAAATCAGATTCCTGTTACATTTAAAAAGAATTAGGATTTCTAGCAGGATTACAGTGTTACTAAAAACCTAAAAAGAGCATATAGTGTTTGTTGTAAAGGATCAGATGTTATCTCTTCTCTGTGAGCTGTACTGTTCTGTAGGATAATACTTTCAGAGTGAATCTATACGCCTACTGCCTGAATCTGCTTCATGGTTTTCACTTTCTTTGCTTCATTTGTTCTGTTTTTAATTCAGCAGGTGAACCTATATGTTCATAGAAGAGTGTGTGAGACCTTAACTGTGTGTGTTAAACTAAAACGGAGCAGCTCAGATTTTATTTTATGCTTCTTTAAACTTTAAAATATATATAAACATACATGCCCAGAAAACAAGAAATGAACAAAATAATACACAGTCATCCCCATAGAGCTCAGCCATCATTCCTTGGCCTAGGAAGAACTGTCAGAAATATGTCGGATGTTCTAGGCCCGACATATTGGAGGAAATCAAACCTCTCTGATCCTAAATATCTTGGTTTGTTCTTGTTCCTCCAGGTGCAGCGTCGAGCAGGAGGCAGTGACATGAAGCTGAGGGTCTCTCTGGATAATCTCCTGGCAGCAGATCAGATTGGGCGATGGTGGATCGTCGGGTCCTCGTGGAGCGGAGCGCCGATGATCGGAGAGCAAAACGCCTCCAAAGAGAGTGAAGGAAAGGTACAGGAAGACCACAACACACATCCAAACAACACCAATTAAAGGAGATGGTTGCTAATCCAAAAAACCCACAGAGAAAACACACACACCCGCAGCCTGGCTGGGAGTTTGTGTGTGTGCTCAGGCTGATTTCCGCGGTGTCTCGCTGTCTCGCCGACCCCACACCAGTGAGCCAGCTCACAGTGTCCCGCTCGCCGTGTGTGTGTGTGTGTGTGTGTGTGTGTGTGTGTGTGTGTGTGTGTGTGTGTGTGTGTGTGTGTGTGTGTGTGTGTGTGTGTGTGTGTGTGTGTGTGTGTGTGTGTGTGTGTGTGTGTGGTGTGTGTGTGTGTGTGTGTGTGTGTGTGGTGTGTGTGTGTGTGTGTGGTGTGTGTGTGTGGTGTGTGGTGTGTGTGTGTGTGTGTGTGTTGTGTGTGTGTGAGGAAGTCCGCGGATTGGTCCAAACGTAACGGCTCCGCGGACGTAACGTAACGGCTCCGCAGATTGGTTCATTTGGACCAATCCGCGGAGCCGTTACGTCACTATACCCGAAATACGTCACTATACCCAAGAAGAAAACAATGGAAAAAGAGAAATGTCCAACGAGGCGTTCTGGGGCAGCATAGACAGGTCTTTCTGTGTTAGAGTTTTACTCCTACAGGGTGTACTTTGAGGGTTTGTGACTCTGCAGACCGTTTACATGCAGAAAAAGCTTCATAACACAAGGGGACGGGTAATAACCAGAAAAGCATGACATGGGACCTTTCAGAGAGTCTTGATGAGAGGGTTGATTCTTCTGTCACATTACGAGTCTCTTTACACACCAGGGACACATAATTATAAGATAAGAAGTACTTTATTCATCCCAATTTGTGACATTTTTGCGTATATTATTATTATTATTATTATATGTAAAAGACACGGAAAAAGTGCATTTCGCATTATAGGTTTATTTGTTTAATTAGATTTATTTCCTATATATACTCATGTTGCTTTATTGGAGACGTTTTTCATTGCCATAACTACACTGTAGCTACTGTGCACATGACCTTTTTTAAGTGTCTTTATTCCTGTTTCAGTTCAGCGCTAAAGTCTTGGATCTGGCGAGGAAACAGAGGATGAACACTGAAGTCAGGAGGAACATCTTCTGTGTGGTGATGACCAGCGAGGACTTCATGGATGCTTTTGAGAAACTGATCAGGTCTGCCATCACTTCACTGTGTTTGAACTGGAGATATATACCAGTGTCCTTTTGGCAGCTATTTCAGATTTAGTCTTTAGACGGAAATGGTTATTAGTTTTAGTCACATTTTAGTCCTTTTTTCCAACTCAAAACGTTTTAGTCCAGATTTAGTCGATGAAAAATCATTACATTTCAGTCAAATGTTTTCTCTCTTTAAACTAATTCATTTGGGCAAATACAGGTATCTGAAATTGGAATCAAGGTGACAGTATCAAGTGTCTTTACTTGTGTAGTGACGTGTGCAGAATCCCAGCTAATTCAACCAATGACAGGGATGATTTTGACAGACAAGACGGACAATTGGGGGAAAATATCCTGCATTTTGAATGTCCGATAGTCCACCATTAACACCTTAGTCCCGTCTCGTCTCGTCATAGTTTTTATCATCAAAAATCCATCTTTAGCTCGTCCTCGTCTCGTCTTAGTCGTGTAAAAAAGGTCGTTGACGAACATTTTTCATCATAGTTTTCGTTGACGAAATGAACACTACATATGAGATGCTTGTTTTAAAGCCTGTCTGTCTGCTGTGTTAGGATGGGTCTGAAGGACAAGCAGGAGAGAGAGATCGTTAACGTGCTGATGGACTGCTGTCTGCAGGAGAAAACATTCAACGGTTATTACGCCGTGCTGGGAGAGAAATTCTGCTCTCACGACCGACGCTTCCAGGTATTAAGAGATGCTAAAACCCAGATAATAACTACTGAGGAAGATAACAAACATACCTTTGTACTTCAGTAAAAAGTACCCATAACTAGCAGCTGTTTTAAAGAGTACCTGACCTCCCTTTATATTAATAGAACAATAATGTCATTGTTAGCTAATGAATGTTTCCATGCTGAACAACGGCAACATGACAACGTTTTCATTGGTCCCTCTTCTTTAGAGAAGACCAGGAAATGATGGATACACGGATCGTGTTCAAATCAATAGGCACGCAATGACTCTAAATAATAATGATCACGCCACCAAACACACATTCAGACTAAAGGAACCAGCCTGTTTGGAAAATGTAAGAAGTAGAAAGTACAGGTATTTGGGTTCAAAGTGTAAGAAGTAGAAAGTAAAAAGTCGTCAGTGGAGTAAAGTACTGATACCAGAAACATGTACTTAAGTACAGTAACAAACTATTTGTACTTCCCACCTCTGGTGACCACCCAGTCTGTTAAACTGTGTGACCCTCTGTGCTCCTTCACTTCACCTCCTCTTCACACCTCCTCTTATTATTTGACTCTAACTGATACAAACAATGGAGGGAGGAAGAGAAAACACTTCCTACTTTGCTGCAGGTAAACCAGGTTCATATCAGAGACTGATGAGCATTGTCTTCATCAAAGAGCCGCTGGGAACGTTTGTTTTTCACATGTAAACTGGGTCTGGAGGAGAGGGTCACCTGTGTGTTTGTTAATGTTCCCCTCATGTCACTACGTTTCAAGTTTCAAGGCTGTATTGTCATTTGCTCAGCAGTGTAGTTTTTGGTATGAAAAACTGAAGTCACAGGCTCCTCCAACAGTGAAACATGAATATATATATATATATACAGGACTGTCTCAGAAAATTAGAATATTGTGATAAAGTTCTTTATTTTCTGTAATGCAATTAAAAAAACAAAAATGTCATACATTCTGGATTCATTACAAATCAACTGAAATATTGCAAGCCTTTTATTATTTTAATATTGCTGATTATGGCATACAGCTTAAGAAAACTCAAAAATCCTATCTCAAAAAATTAGAATAGTTCCTCAGACCAAGTAAAAAAAAAAGATTTATAACAGCAAAACACAATCAAACATTTGAAAATGTCCATTAATGCACTCAGTACTTGGTTGGGAATCCTTTTGCACGGATTACTGCATCAATGCGGCGTGGCATGGAGGCAATCAGCCTGTGGCATTGCTGAGGTGTTATGGATGCCCAGGATGCTTCAATAGCGGCCTTTAGCTCATTAGCATTGTTGGGTCTGGTGTCTTTCAGCTTCTTCTTCACAATACCCCACATATTCTCTATGGGGTTCAGGTCAGGGGAATTTGCAGGCCAATCGAGGACAGTAATGCCATGGTCAGTACACCAGTTACTGGTGGTTTTGGCACTGTGGGCAGGTGCCAGATCATGCTGGAAAATGAATTCCTCATCTCCATAGAGCTTTTCAGCAGACGGAAGCATGTAGTGCTCTAAAATCTCTTGGTACACAGCTGCATTTACTCTGGGCTTGATGAAACACAGTGGACCAACACCAGCAGCTGACATGGCTCCCCAAACCATCGCTGACTGTGGGAACTTCACACTGGATTTCAAGCAACTTGGATTTTGCTCCTCTCCAGCCTTTCTCCAGACTCTGGCGCCTTGACTTCCAAATGAAATACAAAACTTGCTTTCGTCTGAAAAGAGGACTTTGGACCACTGTGCAACTGTCCAGTGCTTCTTTTCCTTAGCCCAAGTCAGACGCCTCTTCCGTTGTCTTGAGTTCAGAAGTGGCTTGACCATGGGAATACGGCTATTGTAGCCCATTTCCCGGACACGTCTGTGAACAGTGACTTTTGATACCTGGACTCCAGCTTCAGTCCACTGTCTTTGAAGCTCCCCCAAATTCTGGAAGCGACTCTTCTTCACAATGCTGTTAAGGCTGCGGTCATCTCTCTTGGTTGTGCAGCGTTTCCTGCCACATTTCCCCCTTCCAACAGACTTTTTGTGGATGTGCTTTGAAACTGCACTCTGTGAACAGCTTGCTCTTTGAGAAATTTTTTGTGTCTTACCCTCCTGATGGAGGGTGTCAATGACGGTCCTCTGGACAGCAGTCAGATCAGCAGTCTTCCCCATACTTGTGATTTAGTTTACTGAACCAAGCTGAGTGTTTTTCAAGGCTCAGGAAACCCTTGCAGGTGTTTCGAGTTAATTAGACGATTCAAGTGATTCGTTGAACACCCTACTAGTATACTTTTTCATGATATTCTAATATTTAGAGATAGGATATTTGAGTTTTCTTAAGCTGTATGCCATAATCAGCAATATTAAAATAATAAAAGGCTTGCAATATTTCAGTTGATTTGTAATGAATCCAGAATGTATGACATTTTTGTTTTTTTAAATTGCATTACAGAAAATAAAGAACTTTATCACAATATTCTAATTTTCTGAGACAGTCCTGTATATATATATATCCTACACGGCTTGTTGGAGCTCCTACCCCCCCCCCCCCCCCCCCCCGCCCTGTGAGCCCCGTGGCCGTCTGCGAGACACAGCGAAACCCAGCCCGAAACACACACACCCGCAGCCTGGCTGGGAGTTTGTGTGTGTGCCCAGGCTGAGTTCCGCGGTGTCTCGCTGTCTCGCCGACCCCACACCAGTGAGGTGTGTGTGTGTGTGTGTGTGTGTGTGTGTGTGTGTGTGTGTGTGTGTGTGTGTGTGTGTGTGTGTGTGTGTGTGTGTGTGTGTGGTGTGTGTGTGGTTGTGTGTGTGTGTGTGTGTGTGTGTGTGGGTGTGTGTGTGTGTGTGGTGTGTGTGTGTTGTGTGTGGTGTGTGTGTGTGTGTGTGTGTGTGTGTGTGTGTGTGTGTGTGTGTGTGTGTGTGTGTGTGTGTGTGTGTGTGTGTGTGTGTGTGTGTGTGTGTGTGTGTGTGTCCGCGGATTGGTCCAAACGTAACGGCTCCGCGGACGTTACGTCACTTTACCCAAGAAGTAAACAATGGAAAAAGAGAAATCTCCAACGAGGCATTCTGGGGCAGCATAGACAGGTCTTTTCTGTGTTAGAGTTTTACTCCCTTTGAGGGTTTGTGACTCTGCAGACCGTTTACATGCAGAAAAACCTTCATCACACAAGGGGACGGGTAAGAACCAGAAAAGCATGACAGGGGACCTTTAAGAGCATAAAACACATTAGAAACATTACAAATAGCACAGGTACATGAATAAAAGTTACAGTGCAGTGTGAGATTTGAATAGTTCAATTAAAAGCAGCGGCAAAAAGAAAAGTCTTCAGCCTGGATTTAAAAGTAGTCAGAGTTGCAGCGGACCTGCAGGTTTCTGGGAGTTTGTTCCAGATATTTGACGATATCCCACACCAAATTCTCTCATTCCTCTCCCCCTAGTCTTCCTGTGAAATTATAGTTATTTTGACACTTTTCTAACCTTTTTATATTCCTTTCATCCTTCTCTTTCAATCATTTTGCATCCCCAGACATAAAATAGTGCAAGAGAATGTTTTGAGATGTGCAAGTAAATACAAATAGAAATAATGCAATAAATAATGTATTTTATATATTATATATGTATTTATTTCTATTTGAGTCGTTTACATGTTGGATTGTTTATTTCTAGTCTTTTAATTTCTCTAATGTACAATGCCTCGTCTTTTTATGCTGCACTATTTCTTAATGTCTTTCATGTTTGTAAAGCACTTTGAATTGCTTTGTGTTGAATGCTTCCCCTCGTTTCACTCTGTCTTTTATATTCTGTCCTATATGTCTAACATCTATCCATCTCTCAACTGTATTCCCTTTACTCTCCTAGATGACGTTCCAGTTCAGCCTGTGGGATAAGTTCAGAGATCTTTCCAGTCTTCCCAGCAGCACTTTCTCCAACCTGGTGCAGCTGGTCTCTCACTTCCTGCAGAAGAAGTGCCTCTCGCTCTCCATTCTCAAAGTAAGGGACACGTCCTGTGTACATTTCATATATTTGTTGTGCGTGTGTAAATGAACTACACCTGTGTTTCGAGATGTTAGGGTGTTACCCAAAAGAACACAACATAAGGAAGAGAGAACACATCTTTTTAAATGCATGTCAACACGCATGATAGCGCTTTTTAAAGGAGAAATGTTACAGGGGGTCCGCGGGGTCTTAAAAAGTATTACAAGTTGATAAATCAATTTAGCGAAATGTAAGGCTATTAAAAAGTATGAAACGGCATCTTCCAAGGTATTACATGTTGTAGCTTGTTTTCAATAAGTATATAACTTGTCCAAAGAGGTTGTATTCTACAGTCTGCCTGAATGTAATCATTGCGTAGGTGTGTAGTGATTCTGTGTAGTTTATTTATGGCATCCCGTTGGATTGGACGTCATCTGAACAGGACATCGCACGCTCACTGCTTGATAGCGCGCGAAGGTCCGTTTACGCCGGTTGTTAAACAACATCGTTTTGGGGAAATGCAAGTCGGCGTCCAAATGGTTGGAAGATAAGGAGGAAGGACAATCAATACTGTATATAGTCAATGTGAGGTGAAGTGTGTCGCCGATGTAACCGGTTAAAACTCAAAGTGGCGATGAGGTGAGTTTTTGAAGGTTATAGAACATTTTAAGGGGACCTATCATGCAAAATGCACTTTTTGATGTCTTTTATACATCAATATGTGTCCCCGGTGTGTCAGGGAACTCACGCAGCGTCAGAAAATAAAACCCTCTCTCTTTTCCTCCGTACCCAAATCTCTAAAAACGGGGCTACAACGGAGCTGATCCAGATTTGCGTCCGATATGACGTAATATCTGAAATGTGGACCCACGGCCCTATCAGAAACGTTGCTATCAGAAACAATGCCCGACTGTTTTGGACGTAATATGGTCGGTGTTTACATTAGCATCGCTAACACTCAGAGCTAACCTGTACTGGAGAGCATGTGTGTGAAGAAGCAGGAAATAAAAAGGAACTCACCTTGTGGTATAACCGGCAAGAGAGAAAGCCTTTGAGCTCCATACTGTTTCAGAAAGAATCCCTGATAATCCATGATATGGCGTTTCATCACGGCAGCATCTGCCGGTAGAATCTCCCGCATAAGCTCCGCCCCTCTTTTTTATTTTTTATTTAAACCGTTATACCCCAAATCAGCACTTTTGAAACAGGAAGTGAAATAGAGGGATATGAGGCATGGCTAGAATGGGTGATCTGTTTGGTATTTTGAGCAAAACACTTCATAGACATGTTTTTTTATATATCTGAGACCTATGCTATTGCCTACAAATAGCATGATAGGTGACCCTTAAAGGAAAACAAGAACTATTAAAAAAAACTATGGGGCCCTTTCCTTAACTATCTGGAACATGCGGATCTAGAGAGGGTCAGCAAACTGGAAATGTTCTTCATTCTGTTATGTCTTGTGGATGTTTGTGTACCGTCTTATATATCGTCTTATATATGCTAAATCAATAAAGAAACGATGTGTTTGTGTGCAGGTGATAGAGTTTGGGGAGCTGGATAAAGCCACGGTGCGATTCCTGCGTCAGCTGCTCACCAAACTGCTCAAAGAAATGGAGCCTGAGGAGCTAGTCAGCGTATTTGGAAGGTGAGTTTCAGCGTGCAGCACTTAGTTATTAAGGCTTTGGAGATTTAAGCATGAGTTAATGCACAACACTGATAAATACCACTTTGAGTCGGTGGCTGTGCTTAGTTGCAGCTTGGATTTGAGATTAATGCAAAAAACTGCTAATATTATGCCGTTTGTATAATTACCATGTTCAACATCTTATTCCAGCGTTTTAGCATGCTTAAGCTGGAATAAGATGCATGCACTTCCTTCTCGTAGGTTAGGAGATGTAAGCATGTAAGAAAATGCAAAATAAGTTGCACTGAAAAAGGAGACATGTCTTTGGACCATGCTAGCAACTCGAGGGGAATGCTAGTCAAGATTAGAGCTTAATGCTAACATCAGGACTCTAACATGCTAACAAAGACTAAGCTAACATGATGATGCCATGTCCAACGTGTTTTTATCATGCTAACAAGTGAATATGCATGCACTTCTTGTATGTTAGGTATCTAAACATGCGAGACAATGCAGAATAAGTTGCACTGAAAAAGGAGACATGTCTTTGGACCATGCTAGCAACTCGAGGGGAATGCTAGTCAAGATTAGAGCTTAATGCTAACATCAGCACTCTAACATGCTAACAAAGACTAAGCTAACATGATGATGCCATGTCCAACGTCTTTTTATCATGCTAACAAGTGAATATGCACTTCTTGTATGTTAGGTATCTAAACATGCGAGACAATGCAGAATAAGTTGCACTGAAAAAGGAGACATGTCTTTGGAGCTTGCTAGCACCTCCTGGGCAATGCTAGTTGAGATTTGAGCTTCAGCATGCTAACATGTTTGCAAAGACTAAGCAAACATAATGATGTTAAACAAGTGTGATGTTTACAACGTTCCATATTTAACTTTAGCGTTTTAGCATGCTATTTGGTAACTACCGATAAAGAAAGCTTCACTTCTTGTAGGTTTTGAGATGAAAGCATGAAAGACAATGCTAAAGAAGTTGCTCTGAAAAAGAAAACTCCTACTTGCTAACAACTCTAGGGTAAAGACTAAGCTAACATCATGATACTTGGAAGGTAAACTAACTATGTTCAGTTTCTTCATTTCGCTTTTTAGCATGCTTAAAAGCTTCAATGCAGCAAATGATTCAGTGCCTAGCTACAGCTAATATAATGATGTTAAACAATTACAATGTACACAACGTCCATCATCCAATTATAGCATTTAAGTATGGTAACTTTGAGTAATTAACGATAAACAAAGCTAGCTGAGACCGAGCAATGCCTGTCATATATTTGTGCAGGTGGTGTGTTGTTATAAATCTAAGTATTGGACAGTTTTTAGCTTGATATAGGCGCTAAATGAACAGGACTACCAGTGTTAGAGAGTCATCCTCTGGAGATAGATATTGTGTTATTTGTAGTCAGGACTAGATCTTGGAGAGACCCTAATTGTCTATTCATGCAGCACGACTTACCTGTTGACCTCCATTAACCCCCGGGTGTTAAAACCACTGCTTCCCACCCTGAGAACATCTGACTTCAATGTGTCTCATTGTCTCCCGTCCTCCAGGATCTCAGGAATTCCTAAACTAGGAATGCTGCGGGAGGGCTTGAAGCTTTTTATCAGCCACTTCCTGCTGAAGAGCATCAGGAACCAAGGAGCAGCTGAGCAAGCAGAGGAGCTGACGGAGAGAGCGAAGGTCGCATCCAGGGCCATGGAGGCCAAGGAGGTCAAGCTCAAACTGTAACACACACACACACACACACATCTTCACACACACACACACATCGTCATACACACACATCCTCACACACACACACAAAACTCCTGGAGCACGACTGTGGAACAGAAGAAGGACTTTTCTGTTGTTTCCTTGTAGTTAGAGTCTAGTTACTCTTACTCAAAACAAAACCTATTATACATACACACACACACACACACACATCCTCACACACACACATCTGCACACACACACACACAACGCGAAACTCCAGGAGCACGACTGTGGAACAGAAGAAGGACTTGTGTGTCGTTTCTAGTAGTTAGTCTAGTTACACTCTTACTCAAAATAAAACCTATTACACACACACACTCACAATCACACACACACACACACACACACACACACACACACACACACACACAACAGCAGTTGTTTGGACACGCCTGTGGAACAGAAGAAGGACTTGTGTCGTTTCCTTGTACATAATTCTAACCTTAATTAAAATGTGGGCTTTAGAGACGCAGCCGTCCTCACCCATTTGATTTGAACATGTTGCCTCTTGATTCAGATTTATTATCCTGCAATACATCGCTATGTTTAAAGACAATTTGAAAGCTGTTTTTTGGATATTTTATTTAACGCATTTCCCCAAACTCATTGTCCATAATGGTGCTTGTATATATGGAGTGAAAGCTTCAATAAATATCAGACAAATTGCCTAAAGCGTTGATGATTTTTGTAGAAAGAAAGGAACAAATTACCGTTTAAATTCTTTTTCTACCGCCCTCATGGAGTAAATATTAGTCTAGTTACACTCTTACTCAACATAAAACCTACTTTACTGAAGACTTCCTCTGCTTTTAACACAACCACCTAGTGCAGATGTTATATTATTAGGTTGATAAACCCGTGGTGTTTACAGGGTTTACACTCCCTGCTGATCAGTATCTTCCGGCATGGTTAGCATAGCAGAGCCGCTCTGTTACATTTGATACTTGCTCCTATTAATTAGCTCCATCGGTGCGGCATGGATCAATCTGAGGCTGGAGGTCAAGCATCGGCCACCGAGGTCAACCAGAGGAAATGTCCCAGAAGCACCCTCATGGTAAATGTAAATCAACCACATGTAACACAAGGTTTTTGGGAAGTTATCCACTTTTTGCATAGAGTTTTATTGAGAAATGATGCAGAATATATTTGATATTTTGTAAAGAATAACCACTTTTCTCCAAGGGAATTTAGTGAGAAATTATGGAGGCTGTTCGGTGAAATCTTGAGAATAAGTCGGTTAAAAGTTGGAGGATATGTAGAGAATATCCACTTTTTCTCCGAGGGTTTTATCAAGAAATGATGGAGACTTCTGCGTTGAAAACCAGAGAATGAGTCTGTTAAAAGGTGGAGATACTGGGTGGATAAGGCCTCAGCTTTTCCACCTGAGGTCAGGAATGGGACACCAAGGTCAGCCTGAGGAAATGTCCCAAAAGCCCCCTCATGTGAAAGGTAAATGTGCAACGTGTAACACAAGGTTTTTGTAAAGAATATCCACGTTTCTCCTACTGTTTTGTTGAAAATGTATGGAGAATATTAGGTGAAAACTTGAGAATAAGTCCGTTAAAAGGTGGAGGATTCGTAGAGAATTTCCACTTTTTCTCCGAGGGTTTTATCAAGAAATTGTGGAGACT
Organism: Dissostichus eleginoides; assembly: GCA_031216635.1. NCBI lineage: Eukaryota > Metazoa > Chordata > Actinopteri > Perciformes > Nototheniidae > Dissostichus > Dissostichus eleginoides. Next base: position 21,937,037 of record CM062285.1, read on the forward strand.
ATTGGGTTGAAAACCAGAGAATGAGTCTGTTAAAAGGTGTGATACTAGTTGGATAAGGCCTCAGCTTTTTCACCTGAGGTCAGGAATGGGACACCAAGGTCAACCTGAGGAAATGTCCCAAAAGCACCAACTTGTAAAAGGTAAATGAGACTTTTTGCCTGGTGTTTTAGTGAGAAATTATGGAGACTGTTCTGTGAAAACTTGAGAATAAGTCGGTTAAAAGGTGGAGGATTTGTAGAGAATATCCACTTTTTCTCTGAGGGTTTTATCAAGAAATTGCAGAGACTATTGGGTTGAAAACAGGAGAATAAGTCAGTTAAAAGGTGGAGATTCTGGGATCAATGGTCTCACTGTGCCATTGTTTCCGACAGTTTTACCTGCAGCTCTGTTTGTGTTTGACCCTCAGCTGAACTCTGCTAAAGCAAACAGCTGAAGATAACCGACAGATTGCTCAGTAATCCGGTTACAAACGGCACATAATCACTCAACCCCGGCTACAGTTCAACACTAACGACTGCGGGAAGAACAGAGGAACATAATACAGACTGTTTTCTGTAAAGATGCACAATGTAAACCTGTTTGTGAGGTATTCAACCGGCCTTAAAAGCTCCGTCACAGTGTCAGACGATGCCTAAAAATAGTGAAAGGTCATTAGATAGCACACCCTGAATAAATAACGCTATGTGTAGGTAGGAAAATGAGGCTGGTGGGATGTTTTGTTCACTTTTGAGGAAGTGCACATGTATTTCTCTAACTAAATTCACCTACAGTTCCTTTTTTTCAAATAAATGCCTTATAATGTGTAAAAAAAAACGTAACAAAACGTAAGTCAAAAGTCCATATTAAGGCGTATATTTGGATAAACGGTGGATGTACTGTAGTTAAGTACAATTTAGAGATATTCGTACTTAAGCGATTCCATGTTATGCCACTTTATACTTTTACTACACAACATTAGTTACTTTTGCAGGTTGTTATTGATCAAGTTAAATCAACTAATACATATAATGTGCTATTATGGATGGAAATACCTGACCTTTACAGGCTGCAGAATAAAAAGGATAGTCCCCTGAATGCATCACTGATTTCAAACCAGTGATATAACATATTGGATATTCAGTACTTTCAGAATTTAAATATATTTTGCTGCTAATACTGTTGTACTTTTACTGAATTATACGGTGGCCTACAGGTGAAGCTTGTTGATAACACATGCAACAATTACTAAAAAGCACTGCAAAAATGAAATAGTGAAAATATAAAATGCTGCAAAGAGCTTAAAACACAACGGGGACTTTAAAAAGTGACGCTAGTTTGTGAACCCTAACCCTGAAAGCTGGGCACTTTTCTTGAAGTTGGTGAAGATGTTTTGGCACATTTGTTTTTTATATTTGCATCGTTTCTGAAGCTGCAGTGTGTTTCTCCTAATGGAAGTGTGTTATAATGCATGTGCACCTGTAGGCCACCGTACGTATAATATCTGAGTGCTTCTTCCACCACTGGATACAAAACCTTTAGGCTTAAGGGCTATAAGATAGTGTTGTAGTCAAGGCCAAGAGTCAGACCCTTAAAAAGTGGTCTCAAGTACTACAACACTACTAGTACTATAGGCTTAACACAATATATACACATTCAAACATATTTATTTGTACTTAAACCGATATATTCCTGCACTTTAACTTGATCTGCATATTGAAGTATGAATGCTTGTTGTGTGTATGTTGTCTTCTCCTGAATGTTGTACGTCTCTTGTTTGTTTTTTTGTTTTTTTGATGGCACCTTAAAACAAAGGAGTAGCTCCACTCGTCTCATTGTACCTGTATAATGACAATAAAGGATTCTATTCTATTCTAAATTACGTTTTAAAGTGGTTCCTGTGCCGCAGAGTTCCCCCCTGGCCGACTCACAGCTTTATTAACGCCAGCAGCCATTGCTATAGTGGTGTGAAATGTTTCCTCTCAGTCCGCTGTTTGCTCTCTCTGACCGTTTGCACCGATCCGACAGCCTATTAACAGAGATTCCCATGACCCGACCTGTCAGAGCGAGGCGGAAAACACGAGCCTCTGTGTGCCTCCGCGCTGCAGCACACCGTAAATATAGGGACTACTTTCTCTATAACAAAAATAAAAATCTTGCGCTGAAATTGCATGAGTTTTTATATAAAAACATTTTATTTCACATTGTTTCTGCACCATGAGAGACGCTAAACAATAAGTTAGCATGCACTGGGATTTATAAATACAGTGTAGAAAAATAAACATAACATTGTTTTTCAGCTACGGAACACCACAAGGAACAAATAAAGACAAATGACTTGTTACTGTATGAGCTGTGAGGTGTTACTGAACCACAGCAGTTTGCATTGAAGCCATGCAACAGTTTACAGTGGCGATGCTCCTGAAATAAACCCTAAATCTGCTGCTTTATGACACAATGATCTTATCTATTTTTTTCATGACAAACAAATGCTCCAAGGAAGTGATCAGAGGTTGGATTGCATGCATTTTTTTTTATGGCGAAACCCCCCCACAGTCATTACAAATCTCCACGTTTTTCCCAAGCTTCAAGGCTGCGGACTGATATCACTGGTGTGATTCGCCTCGTCCTCTGAGGAGCAGTCTGACGAGTTGTACAGGAAGGTGTCCCCCTCATCGTCGTCACTGTCTCTAAAGTCTCTGATTCTTCCGTTTTTTGAGTCCGTCTTGCTCTTATAGTCCGACTTATCCGTTCCCTCAGATTTGTCCTGGCCTCCTTTTCCTCCTTTCTGCTTCTCGGCCTCCTGAGCCGCCTGTTCCTTGGCCTTCTTGCTCCGCTTCCACTTCATACGTCTGTTCTGGAACCAGATTTTAACCTGAGGAGAATAAACATAATTTAGTTTCAGTCGTTTAAACCAATACAAACGAGGCTACCTGTGCGTAAATACGCGTAAATGTCACCAGTCAACATGAGTTTCCCGCAAAGAACCAAATAAGACACATTACTTTGACTGTGTGGTATAAGATGGATAAGATGAGATGGACCTTTAATGATCCCCGTGTTAGCAGCAACATAATGTATGAAGGTGGAGCTGTAAGGTGTTATTGCTGATAAAATCATAGCAGGAAATATTGAAACCCTTTTTTTTTGTTTTGTGGTTTGTAGAAGGAAGTCACCTGTGCGTAAAGATTGCGTAAAGGTCGACTGTCCAGCTGACATTAACCTCCGCGGTGTATAAAGAATCCTACACTGAACACATTTCTTTACAATGGAATGTAATATGTTAATATGTATTTTAAAAATCCATTAAATCAAATTAAAATACAATAGAAAGACGTAAAGAGCAATTTTCCAAAGTATTTTTAAATGTTACGGAACATTTCTTTGTTCAGAACCAGGAAGGCTGTATTTCCATCAAGACAAAAAAACATAATTATAGCTTCTAAATTACTTCCAGAAAATCGAGCTGAAGTGCTTTTTTTTTTTAAAACAGTTTCTAAAAAGGGAGGGCGGCCAGGTGAGATGTTTTAAAATGAGTCAGAGCAGTAAATTACCTGAGTTTCTGTCAGCATGAGGGAAGTCGCCACTTCAAAGCGCTTCGGTCGTGACAGGTACTTATTCAGCTTGAATTGATGCTCCAGCTCCAGCAGCTGCTGACTGGTGAAAGCAGTTCTGGGTCTTCTGCACTTACCAAGCAAGTTATTCTGCGCCTGGGCTGCAAGAAGGAAAGAGAAACATCAATATAATACCTAAAAAGACTAGTTTTTCATGCATGTGTGCCGTAAATGCATCTAAGGAAGGAGATGTATGTGCAAAACGAAAAGCCTGCTAATAACAGAAATAATCACAGATGTTTTGACTGCGCCTGAGCTGCAAGAAAGATAGAATAACATCAATATAATAGCTAAAAAGTACTTGTTTGTTCATGCATTTGTGCCGTAAAATGCATCTAAATGAGGAGATTTATGGAAAGCCTGCTTATGATTGATAACAAAATAATGAACAGATGTTTTGACTGCGCCTGAGCTGCAAGAAAGACAGAAAAACATCAATAACACACCTAAAAAATACTAGTTTTTCATGCATTTGTGGCGTAAAATGCATCTAAAGGAGATTTAGGAAAAGCCTGCTTATGATGGATAACAGAAATAATCACAGATGTTTTGACTGCGCCTGTTGCAAGAAATACAGAATAACATCAATTTAAAACCTTTATTTTGCATGAATTCCTGGCATTAAATGCATCTAAAAAAGGAGATTTATGTGCAAAACGAATGACTGAAAACAAAGACGTTTTGCAGGGGGATAAATGGACACCTCTCTGTTGTTATTGTGTAATAATCTGATCCTCTGTGTTCCCAGCTAAAGGTCCTCTTCTGAATTTCTGAGCTATTTGCTTTTCTATTTGGAACAAATCTGTTAAAAGGAGCAGAAACAAGCAGGCAGTCTCTGAGAGGGATCGCAGGTCGCTGTGGGTTTCACACTCTGATGACACTTTCCCACTGTCCATTATCTGTCCATTTTAGTTCCTCTCTGAAAAACCATCACTCTGACAGCCTCTCCATTCAGAACAGCATCATTTATGTGCGGGAAATAATCACCAAATGACTCTAATTTGAAGCAAAATAACAAATAGCAGGTAACAGAAGCGGTCTTAATTCCTTAGAGGTATTTATTAGGAGAGTAGCACATTTTTGACGTTTTTGGGGTGTTATCAAATATTTTTAGATCAGCTTTGGTTGCCTAAAATAACCAAATATGTATTTATATTATTATTTGATTTAGTGAGGGTAAAAAAAGGCCAGAGCATCCTCTAATAAAACAATCCATCTATCCATTTGAGTTCCTCGATGACCATCATCATTTATGTGAGGGAAGTAATGCACCATAAATAAAGAAAATCGTATTTTTAAAGCAACAACAGAAATATCTGCCTTTTAAATAAAAACGATAACAGAAGCTGTCTTAGTATCTAGAGCTAGCAAGAATTATGACACATAAATCAGCCTTTTTGGGTTCAATCACATCGTTTTAGGGGCTAAAAAAAGGCCAGCTGGACATTTTGTGCAGAAATAAGAAATATTTGCCTTTTCCTAAACGATATCTGCAGCTGTCTGAATACCTCATTATTTTTAGAGCTATTTACAACATTGTGACACATAGAGCAGACTAATACCTATTTTTGGATCAGCCTGGGTCGCCCAAACATAACCACAGATATATTTATATTACTATATGATTTAGGGGGAAAAAAGTCTTAATATCTCATTATCTTTCGAGCTAAATTGTGACACATAAATCAGACTTTTTGGATGCATTCACACCGTTTTTTACACATAAAGCAGACTATTACCTATTTTTGGGTCGTCATATATAACCAAAGATGTACTTATATTACTATTTGATTTAGCGGTGGTGAAAAAACACCAGAACAGAAGCTGTGTTAATATCTAGAGCTATATTCGCTGACTTTTTGGGGTGCAATCACACCGTTTAAGTGTCTAAAAAAGGCCTGTAATTACTCATCTACTCACAGTTAAAGTCGGACATTTTGGGCAGCATCATCCCGGCCGTGGACACGCGCAGCCAGTGGTCCAGCTGGAAGGTGCTCGCGGTCAGTTTGATGGGGTCGCTGTGGTGATGATGGGATGGATAAGAGTAGGACAGGGCGGGGTGTTGGCCTGCTAGAGCCGCAGCAGAGTAGCTGTACATGGGGTGTCCGTACAGAGCCTGGGTGGGGATTCCTCCGGTGCTTTGATGGTGTAATCCGAGCATACTGTGCGGACTGTTGAGGAAACCAGGTTTGGGGATCAATCCGCAGCTTGAAATCCTCGGTGGAGACGGCGTTTCTGTGCGTAAAGAGTCTGCGCGTAAAGACTCGGCGCGTAAAGAGTCCATGGAACCAGACGTGGGGATGGAGAGGGAGGAAGAGGAAGAGGAAGACAGAGAAGTTACCAGAGCCAGAGGAGAAGTCTGCACTTTGGGAGAATCGACTGCCAAAAGCGCGTCGATGCGGAAGTTTTTAGATTTCTCCATCTGTGCGTCCTGCTGGAAACTGAGGAGGAGAAGAAGAAGACTGGCGTTTTCCCACCTCTCCAAAGTTATGATGTGGTCCGGAGTGTGAGAGAGCAGCTCCACGTGACACTTAGTGCCTGCAGGAGGGAGGTGATTGGTGCAGCCGTCTGCGGGGGATGTCCCATCAGCCACCGCGCCGGAAATAATATCGCTATTATTACAGGAAGATTAATTCATTATCACGGGATTTATGGAGTAAAAGAATCAGATCTGAGACCATACAGACAGAATAAAAACAGTATTTAGTAAAGTAGCAAGCACACATTCATCAATAATTAAAATCTAATAATAATGTCTCAATCCAAGTATAAAAACCATTATACAAAATGAATCGAAACCAGAAAGTAGTGAAAAGCTGCAGGAAGACGGTAGTAAACAGTACTATAAGTATATTCTGCACAGTGTTAAATTACATTGTTGATACGGGTAGTGCATTATTTTAATATATTGCATTGACTTGCAACACATTTGTGGTGATTGCTTTAATGTTCATGACTCAGGAGAAGATGTAACACTTGATTTAGCATCGACAGCACACTAGGCTTATAGAAGAGAACAAATGTGTATTTTGTTGATATAAAAATATGCATTATACAGATGATGTCCTCTTATTGCTTATTATCTAAACCCAGAATTTCCTTGAATTTAAACAACATCTTGGAGCTCTCATGTGGAAAGAGAAACCTGAAAAACGAATATAAATGACATATTATTAACAAATAGGGAATATTAAATTAGTTAAACCTTACCACATGAACGTTTACACCACAATAAAAGCTCTCAGGCTCGTTTCCCCTTTTTGAATTGAGATGACACAGAAGATAAAGAGCCTTTGGTTTGTGCGTAAAAGGACCATCTTGAGCCGGAGAGGCCAACAGGGAAATTGAAGTGAAAGCTCCTTCTGTCGCTGCAGCTCAAGGTGACAGACTGGCCTCTTATGGAGCCATATAACCGAATTGATTAACCCCACTGCCTCCAACAGCATGCATCAGCACAGCGTTACAGGTTTTTTGTGTGCAGATGCATAGAATAAAACTTGATCAAAACGTGTTTTCGCTAGAAATTAAATAAAAAACCGGAGATGTTTGTGTTTTTTTCTTAGTATATAATCCACCCCCTAAACGCTTGCAACTGGATTTTCCTCCTGCAATGGAAGCTTGGCTGTCAAAATAAGTCGGAGTGTGCCATCGAGAAGCAGAAAATAAAGGTAGTAATTGAAAGTGTGACAGACTGGACTCATTTGTTATGTTTTGTAAGTGGATTTTCGTCTTTTTGCAACTGGATTTTCCTCCTCCCTGAAAAGCATTGCAGTCAAAATAAGTCTTGCGGATTGAGCCAGATAGCTGCAACAAAAAGTAGTCATTGAAAGTGTGACAGACTGGACTCATTTGATATGTTTTGTAAGTGGATTTTCGTCTTTTTGCAAAGAAAATAGCATTTTTTTTCTTATTAATCAACCTTTAAAAGCAGGCAACTGGATTTTCCTCCTCCAAGGAAAAGCAGTCAAAATAAGTCTCGCGGATTGAGCCAGATAGCTGCAACAAAAAGTAGTCATTGAAAGTGTGACAGACTGGACTCATTTGATATGTTTTGTAAGTGGATTTTCGTCTTTTTGCAAAAGAAAATAGCATTTTTTGTTCTTATTAAATCAACCTTTAAAAGCATGCAACTGGATTTTCCTCCTCCAAGGAAAAGCAGTCAAAATAAGTCTCGCGGATTGAGCAGGTAATATTGTTTTAAATCAACCTCTTAAAGCATGCAACTTGATTTTCTTCCTCCTAGAAAAGCTTGGCTGTCAAAATAAGTCAAATTCTCGCGGATTGAGCCAACGAGCAGCAGAAAAAGGTAGTAATTGAAAGTGTGATGAGGAGATGAAGATAATAGGCCTGTGCGCTCCGGGTCTAATAAGCCACTTAAAGTTAATGGATAGAGGAGGTCAAAATGAGAATTATTGACACCCGTTTGCCCTTAACCTGTCTACCAATAAAGCTGATTAGTTTTTGTCAATTCATCAGAGAAGCAGGACGTTTATTTGCTCGGGGGAAATCAACAAGTCACCGGGTGGATTCAGAGTAACGGATCGTCCTTTAATTGTGGACCTTGATGATCATGACCAATTACAGAATGATAACGGAGAGATTGATGTGAGCCTGCTGCGAGGGATGGTGGGGGATAAAAACTAAAAAGAAGAGAGGAAGAGACACAGAGAGTTCATTCACTAATATGTGTTTTTTGGGCACTAATTTATGGAGAAACGGTGCAAATATGACATCGTCCATTTTGTAACACTCCTTAAATCCTCCATTTTTATGCATGGTAGAGCAGATATGGCCTTAACAAATATTTTGATGACGTGGAAGGCTAAATAAACATGATATTTTTGCAGAAATGCCCAAATTAGAGTGTTTTTACGCATTTCTCCAATCAGTTAGACCGTGTTGGAAGAAGTACTCAGATATTTGACTTAGAAATACAGTGTAGAATGACCCTTACATTCACTTATTTAAGTATCAAAATATACTCCAAAAATAACATGTTGTGCTTAAAAACCTTTTCAGAAAAATATGCAAATATGGCAGAATATTAACATTATTTTGTAAAGGTTAAATAAACATCCCAAACGGACGTGTTTCACGCATTTCTCCAATCATTTAGACAGTTTTGGAAGAAGTACTCTACTCTGCTATTTTAAGAGTAGAAATACAGTGTAAAATGTAAGTCAAAGTACATAAGAATTGGCATCAAAATATACTTAGTACCAAGAAAAGGTACTGTTTGTGCGTAAAAGCCCATTTAATATCCGGATTACTAAAAGTGGATCTAATTTAATTGCTTTGTATAGACTACTTCTGCTGGGTATTTTCACCTATAATTATATATCATAGCTTATTATTAAAGTACAAGTACCCCCAAATCGTACTTAAAGGTAGGGTAGGTAATTCACTTCAGAAACACTTGTTGTTATATTCCATGGAATGCTCTTAACATCCCGATAGCAATGAATATATTAAATGCTTTGACAATAAATACATAAAAAAATGTCATCTGTGGAAGCCGTGGCGCTGTAAAAAGCACGACCAATCATCTGAGCCGGCCTGGCTAAAATAACTGCACAAACTTATCTCGTGCCCTCATTGGTCATGTGCGCGTTCGTGTGTGTTGGAGGAGGGGCTCTGTGAGGAAGTCTGAGTAAGAGTAGAAATACAGTGTAAAATGTAAGATAAGAATTGGCATCAAAATATACTTAGTACCAAGAAAAGGTACTGTTTGTGCGTAAAAGCCCATTTAATATCCGGATTATGACTAAAAGTGGATCTAATTTAATTGATTTCTATACTTCTGCTGGGTATGTTCACCTAATGATTAGCTTATTTATTAAAGTACAAGTATACCCCCAAATCGTACTTAAGTAATTACTTCACTACTAAATGAAAAAGGCTCAATTTCTTCCATTTTCTTAACACATATTTATATCTATCCATCTTTATTTAACTCACTTATAATGATTTTTTTAAATGTGAAAGCTACGACGGAGCAAATATGGCAGAAAAAGAAAAAAAAATCGCTCCTAAATGAACGTATTTTTTTGTTGCCAAAATGCGCCAAACCTCGGCGTCATTACGCATTCCTCCAATCATTTAGAGGTTTTCTCAGCTGCTGTGATTATTGTAACAGCCTCTTGTCCCGTGGGTTTAATTTCATTAAGGGCCCCGCATGAATATTTCTATTAAAGCAGAAGTGAAATATGGAGCCATTTAGTATTGGCCTTCACCGATCAGCAGGATTTATGGTTCCTTTTCATCACATCCAGGGGAGAGGGAATTAATAAGGAACCAGGATGGAAGAAAAAAACCCTCTGTAATTACTTTCACAATTAACTAAAATACAAATCAAAGTGACAAATCGGGAGGGTTTATATATTAATTACCCTGGGTAAATGTGTTCATTATGAAAAGGCAATTTAAAGGGACCCCTTCTAATATCATAAATACCTGTGGCTTCTTCCAGGAAACTGCTTTTAAAAACATTTGTGGATCATAATCATTTATCTGTCTTAATATCAGAGTCAGATAATTAGCAAGACATATATATATCAGTCTCTTTGTGAAATTCAATAATCACAGCAGCTGAGAAAACCTAGTCTAAATGATTGGAGGAATGCGTAATGATGACACCGAGGTTTGGAGCATTTTGGCTAAAAAAATACGTTTATTTAGGGAGATTTAAAAAAAAGTTTGAATGCTGAATTTGTATTTGTACACATCATATGAACCTTGGTATGTCATGAAGTCATTGTTCAGTCCTGATGTATCTCAGTCCCTGCTGTGGTGAAAGTAGAGTGATAAACACTATTTTACTCAATTTAATTTGTTTAATTTTAGACATGAATTACACATTTACATACAGTGTAATTCAAATATTTCACTACTTTTGTGATCCTAAGACTTTGGTAACCAAATCTAAAACACCAAAAAAATTGGATGACATGAGTACATTTGTGTTTTCACAAGAGTTTTGAAGATTTCCCGATGTCAAATATTAAGCTTTAGAGCTACTTATCTCATCACACAGCAAGAGACTGTCCTGGACATTTCGATATGTAACACACGGGGTGCCATGTTATAAGAAGTACATTTAAAAGGTGTTATCAATACGCTTTGAATGGAGATATTCACGTCTACAGTATATATAGTATTATTGTCCTCGTCTCTCCTCTCTCGTGTCCTCGTCTCTCCTCTCTCGTTTCCTCGTCTCCTCTCTTGTGTCCTCATCTTGTTTGTTTGTTTGTTTGAGTGTTCACCATGTAAAGCGACCTTAGGCCTGTACGACGAAGCCGGTTCAACATAACCTGGATATGTTTGAGTTAGCCGGTTGGCCTAATCCAAAACATACGCGCTCTCGCTAAACGGTCCTACGACGCGGGTTATCAAGTGGATCGCTCAAGCCAGCCGTGTCCTATCTAGTTAGGTGCGCGTTCACATGAAAGGGGTGGTATTTTGAGCATTCGACCAATCACAAACATGGACAAGCGCACTGACAGCGCAGCGCTTCATACTTCCTGAATGAAAAGTCAACTATAATTAGACAAATATGAAGACGTTAAACTTTAAACATCCATGACTTAAACACTTATCCAGGATAAAAGCCACATAGCTGCAGCTGCAAGGTGAATACAGCTGGTAAAAGAAAAAGTGTTTGAATGCGTACATTAACAGGTTTATGATATCACTGCCCCGTCTAAGACACGAGTGGATCTGACTTTAATTACATTTGACTCGAGTGTTTCGTCAACTTAATGTGTTGCTTAAAAATAATACTTCTGCATACAGTATGACACTGTGAGTGTTGCACGGCCAGATACGGCTCAAGAAGCTGACACGGTTAAGGAAATATATGATACATTATGATGTGATATGATGTGATATGAATGATAATGGGACACATCGACGTCTGCACTCACAGTGCCGCGGACTGTACGTAATGTTACTATGATCCGGTTACTTATGTTGTGGCAGATATTTAAAGGTGGGGTAGGTAATTTTGGAGAAACCAGCTCGAGTGCGCTAGAATTTGAAAACACACAGCCGGAAAAAATCTGCCACTTCCTTACAGAGCCCCTCCTCCAACACACACGAACGCGCACATGACCAATGAGGGCACGAGATAAGTCTGTGCACAGATGGAAGGCTGACAGGCAGGTAGGCCATCCAGTTATTTTAGCCGGGCCGGCTCAGATGATTGGTCGTGCTTTTTACAGTACTACGGCTTCCACAGATGACATTGTTTTTTTGTCAAAGCACTTAAGATATTCATTGCTATCGGGATGTTAAGAGCATTCCATGGAATATAACAAAAAGTGTATCTCGAGCCGGTTTCTCAAACTTACCTACCCCACCTTTAATTAAGCTTTCTTAACGCTAATGTTATAATAGTCAGATTGCTCTGAAGATGGGAGGTGATATTCTATTAATTTTCACGTTCACACAGTCTGTGATTTTTGCCGGCCGTCTTTCCTGCAACGGCAGTTTAAACTGTATTTCCTTTCTCCTGTAATATGACTTGATAGCTTTAAACTCCGCACACTGAGCTCTGATTGGTCAGCAGGCGGTGCTTTCACTGAGTTGATCTCTTATCCTGGAACCTAACCTGCTCCGGACCAGGCTAGCCGTTCAGCATAAGTTACCATGGAGATCTAGCCCGCTAAGAAGTGAACCAGCGTCGTAGGACCGGAAACCCAGAGTTTTCCCTGAAGTTAGCTCGCTAAGCGAAAATCCGGCTTCGTCGTAAGGCCTCTGATGACCCAATTATGTTATTACCCGTTCATCCACTCAAGAACTGAAGAAGGTGCCTATTATTATAAGGTAGTAAAAACAACAAATATAACACAATTAACTACTTATTTAAACATGAAATAAAAGCAGTAGCCTAATATACTCATATTTACTTGAATCCTCTATAAACCAGAGTTTGGATGACCTAATTAGCATGAGCAATGTATATGTGACACTGGGATATAACTTTTTGCCTCAGTCTGGAAGGATGTTGTTTTTTAAGGTGTATTATACTGGTTTATTTATCTGTAAGAAGTCAATCTGCACCACTAGTGAAGCTCCTGATCGCTTATATCCTCCATTTGCAATAGTTAGAACTAAAGTTAAAGTAAATAAGTGATTAGGGTTTAACATGGAGCAATTGTATTTACATGTAGGGTTATTAAAGTTCAACAAATCCTCAGAATAATGGAAAATGTAACATTTGCAGACCCGTGAAAAAGGCAAACTCCATCTCCCTGTACTGATTTATAACAGCTAATCGACCTTTTAATGAGATTATTTTTTTATCAACTGTGATATGACTTCATTTTATTTACTTAATTGTATTATTTTACATTATTTTAGTGCTTTTGTTTAAGTATTAAACCACTCATTTATCATACAATAACAGTGTAGAGTCTCAGAACCTTCTCAATACATCTAGACAGGAGGCGGGCTTTAGCCTCAGATGTGATTGACATGACTTTTGACCAATCACATCGCTGATATGGCCGGAACCGGAAGCAGTTCCGTCGGCTGTTCCCCTGTGTTGTGTTGATTTCCAGAGGAAAAGAAGATTTTGGATTAACTGCCTTTTACACACATATTCTGCCCGTTTCACTCCTGTCTCCAACACTCACAGGTAATACACGCTTCTAATGTACCAGTATGTAAAGGAAAAAGGAAGAAAAACGTTGTAAATTAGTTAAAGTTAGCCGGTTTTAGCTGCTATGCTAACTAGCTTCAATGCTAACGTCAACAAACATTACGTTTCTAGCAAATGTGTGAATAAATACAGCGAAATATTATCAATACATGTGTTTGTATGTTGTGTCTCCGTTGATACTTTGAGTGAGATGAGGTTAAAAAGCAGGTTTTAGATCCTGTCAGCTGCTGAGTCATTAGCTAAGATACCGGCTAGCTAACTATTGTATCACCATTTAGAACAAATGTCATAAGCAGACGTACTTTATTTATCCAACAGAGAGAAATGTACATTGTACCAGCCAAAGTAAAGAGCTAAACATAGCTAAAATGCTCATTAACAGGCATCTAAACATATTAAAAGTTCCAGTAACAGCCTTTTAATAAATAGTGTAGTGTATACAATAGTGTGATAGCAGCCAGGTGACAGTAGTAAAAGTGAAAGTATATACTTCACAGGTGTTTACAGGTGTATTACAATTGTCTAACTTCGTATCTAGTTTCCCTGTCTGCTCTATAAATGGGTATTACATCAGGACTTGTGTTTCATTTTCTCTTTCAGAAGGCGACCACTGAATCAGTCGATGGTAAAGATCTAACAATGTTTAGCTTTGAGGGAGTTTTCAAGACAAGACCCAATGTTTCACTTGGAGGAGCGAGTAAAAAGGTAAGTGTCATTTCACTCCTGTTAGGGAAGATAGTGGGAAAATACTGGGTTGCAAACTACTGACAACATGCTAGCTGTTCTTTACATACATGTAGACATATTCCTGACATGTAGGTGCTTAGCAATAATCACATGTTATTGTTTAAAGTGGTTTCAAGTTCTCTTTTGTTTTGCAGGAGGAGAAATCGTCTCTACTGCACCGCACGCAAGAAGAAAGAAGGAAAAGAGAGGTTTGAAAAATGCACTTTTACCTATACTAATTTACAGTATCAAGTTAATGCACCCCAATCATGTAATATAAAGATTATATTGTATGCTTTCAATGTCAAACGGGTTGTGTCTTTCACATTTTAGGATGAAAGAAAGCGACTGAAGAATGCTATTATTATTCAGTCCTACATACGTGGCTACCATGACTTGAAACGACAGGTGAGTCTGCAAACACTACACAGACATGTTTTTAAAGATTTTATATATTACATTGTAAGCAACTAACATTAGGGCTGTTAAATACTGACTCGTGAGCCTGAATGTTGTGTTACTTCTATAAAATACCCCCCAATTGATCGCCTCCAATGACATTGGGTGTCAGCAGAGGGCAAACCGTAAACAAATAATTAGCTGTGTTTGTTTTTTTTCCTAAAGGATTTGTCAAATGTGTCGGACTGATATTCAAAATAATAGTGAAAAGCGCTATTAGATATGTCTTTGTCCAAGTTCAAGTCTTTAAACAAACTAAGATACGTGTTATAAGTAGTTTTGGAGCTCCGATAGTTTCCATAAACACGCCCATAAACAGGGCGGTGGTGGCGAAGTCCATAGGGACTTGGCTTGGCAACTGGAAGGTCACCAGTTCAAGTCCCGGAAAGACCGAGGTGTCCCTGAGCAAGGCACCGTTCCCTACACTGCTCCCCAGGCGCCGTACATAATGGCAGCCCACTGCTCCTAACACTAAGATGGGTCAAATGCAGAGAAACCGTTTCGTTACATAGTACCTGTACTACGTAATGACAATAAGTTGAATCTTCAATCTTCACTTGATTCTCACAGAAATACTCTAGTATCTATAGCCTGTGTGTTAGCGAATAACAACATGTCCAAACAGCCAATTACTGCCTTGGCTTTATGTGTACAGATCCCCACCTCAGTCATGTTTCATAGGCTTTTATTCTTCCTATTCATAAAACATTTGAGCGTGTGTTATCTGTAAAGACAAGCCCATCCAGGAAAGTTGATCAAATCCAACCTTTGTCTTCCAGTAATAATAATAATAATAATAATAATACATTACATTTATAAAGCGCTTTTCCTGGTGCTCAAAACGCTTACAAGCAAGTAAAACAAAATAACAACCAAAGTAAAAAGTGCTAAGCTAGGTGGAATAAGGGCGAGGGGGTTAGTGGATTAGGAGTTGAAGGTAAGAGTGAAAAGGTGAGTTTTGAGGGATTGTTTGAAGAGTGTTGGCGGATCTGATGTGGCTGGGGAGGGGGTTCCAGAGTGAGGGGGGGGCTGCAGAGAAGGCCCCGTCACCCCAGGTCCGGAGCTTTGTCCTGATGGGCTGCAGTAGGTTAGCTTCAGCAGACCTGAGGCGACGGGTGGGGGTGTGTCGTTGGATGAGGTCACAGAGGTAGGGGGGGGGGAAAGTGAAAAGTAATATTTTAAAGTCAATGCGGTGTTCGATGGGGAGCCAGTGGAGGTCATGGAGGATAGGGGTGATGTGGTCGGAGCGTCGGGTGGAGGTGAGCAAGCGGGCAGCTGAGTTTTCGACATATTGACGTTTTTTTAGTATGAATGCAGGTGATCCAAAAAAAACAAGCAAGGCAAAGTGGCAGCTCCTAAACTTCCTCTCAGGTGAAGCAAAAACGGCAATTTATTTAAGCAGAAAGAACCGAGTGGAGAAAAGAGGCAACAACAATCTGGCTGTGTGACATCACAGGTTTTATGAACACATTGGGGATCTAGACACTTTTAAACAGCGTTGGTGCTACTGCTACCAAGGCATTGTTTATTCTGTAGTTAATGACAAACTGCTCTTGCACAAGTTTTTATTAGATCGTTTGATTTTAAGTAAATCGCTTATTTGCACAATGAAGCACTTTATTTGAAGTATATGTACAATTGTTAAATATGTAAATAAAGTGTTTTTGCAAAAGTCAAAGTCTCCTTCTCCTTCTCCTCCTCCTCCACTTCTCCTCCTCCTCCTCTTCCTCAGTATGCCATCCAGAGGGCCAGGTTTGATGAGTGTGTGATCCAGACGCAGGGGGGGGGAACTCAGCGCGTCCTGGACGGTCCGAATCTCTGCCTCTTATCCAGACAACTCATATTTTTCTACAGACAGAGCGTGGACGCACATCGATTGGTGAGAGTCTGATAGATATCGTTGATGGACGATTAAACCCAGAGGTCTAATATACATTCATCCCCTTTTTTAACTTGATTATTTAATGTGATGCTATGAACGATTTAAGGTGTAAATTGGAATGATCCACATCCAGGGGTGCTTTCTTCCTGTATGTTTGATCCAAAGTAAAGACCCTAAATCTTGGTTACAAATAGGGATGGGTATCGTTAAGGTTTTAACGGTACTACTACTTTTATCGATACCGCTTATCAATCCGGTCTTTTAACGGTACTTTTAAAAAAATAAGGTAAACTAACTAAACAAATTGTGAACAAAACTAACATTGCTTTTTATTTAAATTAAATACATAATATTTCACATCAAAAGAAATAACAATGTTTTAACATCGTATTAAATAATCTGAAGACAGAACTGTAAACAGAATAGCTGAAACTTTCACAAACTAAATAACTCAGTTACCTCTAATCATTAACCCATGTTTGTATCATTGAGTTAGCTCCGTGTGTTGCTGCTAGCATACATAACACCTGACGTGGAAACGTTACTCGTGGATGGGGCTACAGAGCTTCTAGAAAGACAGTCGAACCCGGTGCATTCCTCCGTCTGAATGTGGCGCACTTTTGCTAAA
The DNA here is from genome assembly GCA_031216635.1 of Dissostichus eleginoides. Lineage (NCBI taxonomy): Eukaryota > Metazoa > Chordata > Actinopteri > Perciformes > Nototheniidae > Dissostichus > Dissostichus eleginoides. The sequence continues at coordinate 21,953,983 of CM062285.1, forward strand.
TGTTTAGACAAATTGCTCGTGTTCCCGCCCTGACATGCTGAACTCTTATTGCACTTTTGGCAACGAGCATTGTCCACATCGAGACGGGTTTAACCACACCTCGGAGCGCGTTCTCTCCGCCATCTCCTCCGTGTGTGTGTGTTGCTGCATGTAGCAGCTGCGTGTGTGTGTGTGTTGCTGCATGTAGCAGCTGCGTGTGTGTAAACTGCCCCGCCCCCTCGCACACAGACGGGGGAGAGATCTCTCGTCTGGATTGGAAAGATCGAAAATAAAAAATAATCATAGACGCATTTTGCAGTCTTTCTGCGTATTAGAAACGGAGTTGGCGACACTAAAACTGCAATATAATGTTTGTGTAGCAATAATACATATGACATATTTTACATGTCTCCAGTACCGATAAAAAGACCGATAACGTCGGAGCTTAACGGCACCACCACGGTCCTTAATAATTCAGCCCCGGGGCCCGTTTAATACCGGGGCTCGGTACCCATCCCTAGTTGCAAATGTGTTTTCTTGACTAAATAAGCAGGAATAAAGTTTAAAAGGTGATATTTATGATGAGAAACAGTCAACAACTCTTCTCCATCAAGACTGTGGTTGTGGTTTGATCCGGTTTGACTGACAGTACTCAAAGTAAATGGTTTAATCCAAAAGCCAATGGACTTGGACTAAGCTTATATTGATCGATTGATCTTACACATCCTGTCTGTGTGTGTTCCTACAGATATGGTTGTGCCAGAATCTGGTAAAACACAGCAGTCAGTTTGTGAAGCTGCTGGTGGGCCCACAGAGACAGACATGTATGTTTCAGATCAAGAGGATCTTAGGCTTCTGCTGCAGGTAAAGAAAGGAACAATGGATGCATATTTGAAGCTGCTTTATGCATGCGATTCTGAATAAAACTGCATATATTAATCCCTCTTTTGTCCCACAGCTCCTACAGAACTGCAGGGACGACAGTTTAAACGTGACAGTCCCCATGCGGATGCTAGACATTTTTTCATCAGAGAAAACCTATCTTCCCGTTATTCCAGATGCTAACTATGTAGCTTCATTACTCGAGCAGATTTTGCACTATATGGTACAAACAGGTGAGTGAAATAAACCTCGTTCCAGCGTAGACACAATAAACTTTCCGAGGCTTAATCGTCAAACATTGAGGGTTGTTTAGAGATTGTGAATGTGTGCCGAATACCAATTAGTCTGAAGTGTGTTTGACTACTTTTATCTTTAAATGGCTACTTCCTGTTCTGACTGGATCCTGAGTATATACAGTATATCAAGTACATCTAATAGTGTTGACATAAAACCACACGTATGACTCATTTCTAGACCAATGGTTGGAAATGTTTACACACGTCAGCACAAAGCATCTTGTTTATTTTCAGCACTATGTCAACCGCAGTCAGATGTGTTCAATATATTGGCTCTTTATTAGTCGTTATTAAACACTTATTAATGCCTTATTCTACATGACCATATTCTACAAGTACTGAGCCATTCGTTGAGAGTTTTTCCTCAATAACCCTCTAATGAGTTCTTATTTATTGTACGTAAGGAAGTTGTTGTACATGAGAGGGTCTTAATATGCTCAATACGCAGCAGCAGTACCACAAGAATAGTAATCCTCCCATAATAACACCTCGCAAATGTGGTTATGTAACAAGACATGAAACTACTAGTGGCTCAGTCAGTAGGGGCTTGGACTGTGAGCCGTAGGGTCACCGGTTCAAGTCCCCGACCAGACCTAAAAATGGAGTGTGGACTGCTACTTGGAGAGGTCCCAGTTCACCTCCTGGCCCTGCCGTGGTGCCCTTGAGCAAGGCACCGGACAACCCCCCCTTCCCCTATTCCTGGTACTAGACTCCTGGTGCTAGACTCCTGGTTGCTAGACTCCTGGTGCTAGACTCCTGGTACTAGACTCCTGGTGCTAGACTCCTGGAGCTAGACTCCTGCTGCTAGACTCCTGGTGCTAGACTCCTGGTGTTAGACTCCTGGTGCTAGACTCCTGGCGCTAGACTCCTGGTACGCTAGACTCCTGGTACTAGACTCCTTGTACTAGACTTTTTTGTGGTTTTCCACGTAGGTTGTGTCATATAGGTTTGTGTGCATGTAAATGGTCTGCAGAGGCTAAAATCCCTCACAGTAGAAGCACAATATATAAACCTTAAAATGAGCATAATAGGGCCCTTTTAAATCGCCTTATATCATCTTATAACAAAAATTAGACACTCCTTGCTTCAAACAGATTGCTCTAATGTTCCTGTAAAGTGTGTAATTACCTGAGTTGATGTGTTATGAAGTACTCTGTGGTCTAAACATGCTTTTTTAAATCTTTATTCCCCCTCAGGATACTACAAGTCTCTGTTTATTCTGGTGAATCACAGACTCCCCTCCAGTCTGGAGTACAGCGACGCTCCGTCGATCCCAATGGCAACGACTCTGCTGGAGCACATCCTGAAACCTCTGCACTTTAACTACTCCTCCTGCACAACAGGCGCAAGGTACAGCATCTCATTCTACTTACTGTCATATATTCACAATATGAGCAATAGACTTGATCTATTTATTCAACTAGGGCTGCACGACTCAGAAAAATGGACTAATTGCGACATGGACAATGATACTAGTGAGAATTGAAAGTTAACCAAAATGAAAAGTCATACTAAAAAGATAGGTTATTAATTTGCTTTTAAACATTTCAAGGGAGTTTGCTGTTCTAAGATCCATTAAGGGAAAACAAGAAAATGTCTGCACATTAAAGGATGATGAGGATTCTTGGGGAATGTTGAGGAAAAAGATCCTTACAGCACGAGAGGAGAGTCTTTGTCCCGGGTGCATTCTCTCAAATATCATCCATTAAAGGTATCAGACCAACTGCAGCAGGTCTGTTGTCTCTTCCAGTCAATAGTGGAGCCCTTAATTGCTCCAGAGACCAATTTACAACGAGCCATAAAAGACCACCAGACTCTGTGCTCGCCACGGTGCAAAAGCATCTCACTGTGTGCCCTCCGTTTAGGACATTCTTAATAACAAACGACAAGCACTTCTTTTGTTCTTTGAAGAAAAGCCAGGCGGGAGTGAGAGGAACTTTGTGTACACACCGACAGCTAATTATCTGACTCGAGTCTCCAGATGTGAGTCACAAAGCAGCTCTGTTTGCAGACTACATACTGGAGAAAGCAGAGGGATGTTAGGAAACACCTCTCGGCTCATTTCTGTGTGAACTGACAGGGTTCTGGTTTTTGAGTATATCATTTCATTTATTTTAATCGTTTATTTGGCAGGGACATTGCACATTAAAGGTGGGGTAGGTAAGAACGGAGAAACCAGCTCGAGTGTGCTAGAAAAAAATCTGCCCCTTCCTTCAGACTTCCTTACAGAGCCCCTCCTCCAACACACATGAACGCGCACATGACCAATGAGGGCACGAGATAAGTTTGTGCACAGATGGAAGGCTGACAGGCAGGTAGGCCATCCAGTTATCTGACCCGGGCCGGCTCAGATGATTGGTCGTGCTTTTTACAGCGCCACGGCTTCCACAGATGACGTTTTTTTATGTATTTATTGTCAAAACATTTAATATATTCATTGCTATCGGGATGTTAAGAGCATTCCATGGAATATAACAAAAAGTGTATCAACACTTAACCCATGAAATATGCCAAGTGTAAATATGCCGGATTTATCTTTGAGCTACTTTCCATCCGCAGTCCCTCACGTTACAAACATAGCAGTAAGTAAGAGTAGAATACCCAAGTATTTAGGACATGGTAATAATAATAATAATAATGCATCACATTTTTTACGCTTTTGCAGGTGCTCAAAGCGCTCTACAATTACACATTACACATATTAGACATGTAAGAGTCGTTACTGTGGACATTACCCACAGGAGCAAATTCAGGTGAAGTGTCTTGCCCAAGGACACAACGGCCTGACGCAGTGGCGGCCGAGGCGGGTTTCGAACTGGAGTTCACCAACGATCTGATGATCAACGCTCGAACCCACTGCGCCAACATCGCGTAATACAATATAGGAGCATCGATACATAAAGTGCAAGAGGAGATACCCCTGTATTAAAGTGCATTTAGCAGGGATCGCACGTCTGTTTGTTTCTCAATGAAAACGTTGTCATGTTGCCGTTGTTCAGCATGGAAACATTCATTAGCTAACAATGACATTATTGTTCTATTAATATAAAGGGAGTCAGGTACTCTTTAAAACAGCTGCTAGTTATGGGTACTTTTTACTGAAGTACATTTCAAAGCCTCTTTACTTTGACTTGAGTAAAGAAGTTTAGTCAGTACTTCTACTTTCACCAGAGTATTTTTAAACACGAGTATCTGTACTTCTCGTTGACTAAAGGATGTGTGTGTGTGTCTTCCTGCAGGCAGTTTGTTTTCGCAGCCTTCACCGAGGAGTTCATCTCGTCTCCGTTCACCGAGCAGATCTTTCACTTCTTCATCCCGGCTCTTTCCGATGTCCGTCTCTCTTTTCCCTTCGAAGCCTTCCTCAGTTCCCTGCAGACCATCAGCTCGTCTTCATCAGCACAGAGTCGAGCACCCTGGGTGTTTTACTTCGTCCTTTCTGCGGGGGAAAACCGCTTAGGTGGGTTTTTTTTTACAGTATTTGCAGATCAGTTTTATATTAGTCTGTTTACAAATCTTTTTTTGCATTTGTGGACGGTGTTTTACATTTTCTGATTACACATACTATTGAGAGAAATCTACCTCCATATAATTATAATAATAATAATAATAATACATGGATTTTCATAGTGCTTTTCCTAACGCTCAAAGACGCTTTACATGAAATCAGAACAGAAACAGTAGTTGTTGTTGATCAGAGTTTGAAAGTGAATAAGTGAGTTTTGAGAGATTTTTTTCGGTTCTGCACCTTTCCCAGTGCTTTATATACCTTTTCAAGATTCAAGGCTTTTGTCATTCTTACATAGCTACAGTGTAGTTATGTCAATGAACATCTTAGGTCACAGGCTCCTCAGAGCAACACAATAAAACAGATACAAAGTAAATGCAAATAGAATAGACATTTTTTAAGATGCAAACAGATGATTGTTATGGATGTTTCATAAGTTGAGGTGTTTACCAGTCTTATGGCCTGTGGGATGAAACTACCTGAAGTAAGTTGGTGTGAAGAGTGATTGTGATATATCTTTGTGTTCCAGGCTCTCTCTCAGAGGAGGGTCTCCTGCTGTATCTCCGCGCTCTGCAGTCTCTGCTTCCTCTGCTGCCGGTGTCAGAGAGCAGCGGCAGACCTGAGGTCAGCAGCGACTCAGAGGACGACGACACCGGCATCCATCCAAAAACCAAGCAGGTGGGACACACACACACACACACACACACACACACACACACACACACACACACGAGATAATGATCATGTTGCTGCAAAACAAACGTGTTTTTTACTGTATTTTTTCTGTTTTGTAGTAGAAGTACTCAGATCTTGTTCTTAGTAAAAGTAGAAGTACTCAGATCTTGTACTTGAGTAAAAGTAGAAGTACTCAGATCTTGTTCTTGAGTAAAAGTAGAAGTACTCAGATCTTGTACTTGAGTACAAGTAGAAGTACTCAGATCTAGTACTTGAGTACAAGTAGAAGTACTCAGATCTAGTACTTGAGTAAAAGTAGTTTGTGGTTTTCCCCCAAATTCCAACTCCTGTGTGTATCCTCTCTCCATCAGGATGACAGCAGGAAGAGATTTCCCTGTGAGAGATGAATAAAGTATGTCTTCTTGTTCTTCTCTCCTCTCTCCATCAGGATGACAGCAGGATCTCAGTGCAGCTGATCACAGAGGAGTGTGTTCACAAGTTAGACACGAAGCACCAGACCAACGCTCTGCTGAACCTCGTGTGGAGAGACTCCGCCAGCGAGGAGGTTTTCACCATGATGGCGTCCATCTGTCACACACTCATGGTTCAACACCGCCTCATGGTGCCAAAAGTCAGGTAAGAGACACACACAGGATAAAGAGCTATTATTAAAAAGGCCCTATTGTGCTTTTCGGGTTTTCCCTTTCCTTATTTGGTATGGTATTATTATTTCAACCCTGGAAATGACAGTGTTAAAACCCTACCTCCAAACCTGAAGCATGTGTGTTTACATATGTACATTTACATGTGTACATGTGTGTATATGTACAGTGTATAGATATGTGTATGCATATAAAGACGTTGCTGCTATTGGCTAGCGCTCCAACACATTGTACGTAAGGCTAAGGGGGCGGGACATCTTTAAGCAGGTTGACCAATCACAACAGAGCAGGTCAGCTTCATCCCAAAAAGATATACATATCAATAGTTAATATTAATCTAAAGAATACATTTGAATTATAGACAAATCTACTAGAAAAACTGAACAATATAAGACATAATGTTCTACTATTAAATATAATTAGTTTTTTATACTTTTCCAATTTGTTCTTTATTAAAAAATGTTTGGTTTTGTATTATTATTTCGGACCTGGATATTAAAATCCTACCTCCAAACCTTAACCATGTGTGTATACATATGAGTACATGTGTGTGTATATGTACAGATATGTGTGCATATATAGATGTTAATGGGTGTGTGTGTGTATTTATATACATATGTTATTATTGTTTATTTTAATACATTTTATATCCAAATATCATGCAAGAGGGTTGATATGGAGATTATTATATTATATATATTCTTTTTATATATCTATAAGTGCTGAAACGCATGTCTTTGCAGTTAAAATGCCATAATATGAGATACATTTGAAAAAGCAGGTGTTTTTTTAAATCGACACAACAAATATAACAGCGTTTTTCATTTTTATCTCCCATCATAACATTTAACTCGTCCTGTCAGAGTCCACTCTTCCTTTAGAGAGCGTTGTTTACACCCCCTCCTGATTGAGGGGGAAACTGTGTGTTCGTGTGTGTTTCCGCGCTGTAAGCAGGAATGTAAATAACGGTGCAACGAGGCAGCCGGTTATCTGTGCTCTTCGCCCGCTGGCATTTACAACCGGCGGAGGAAACGGGATGTCAGGGAATCTGTCACTCCTGGAGGAGGGAAATCACCCCCCCCCCCCCCATCCCCATTCTCAGGTTGATTACATTAGGGCCAGGATGTCAGAGGTGGAGTGAGGGGAGGAGGCGGAGGACTGAGTGACGGGAGGTTATCCAGACTGAGGCAACCTGCTCTAGTTAATTATTAGTGCTGCAGAAGGAGTACTAAGATTATGTACTTGAGTAAAAGTAGAAGTACTCAGGTCTTGTACTTGAGTAAAAGTAGAAGTACTCAGATCTTGTTCTTGAGTAACAGTAGAAGTACTCAGATCTTGTACTTGAGTAACAGTAGAAGTACTCAGATCTTGTTCTTGAGTAACAGTAGAAGTACCAGAGTGTAGGAATACTCTGTCACAGTAAAAGTCCTGCATTCAAAATGTTCCTCAAGTAAAAGTAGAAAAGTATTATCATCAAAATATAGTTAAAGTACCAAAAGTATGGTCAACCTGCTCTAGTTAATTATTACTGTGGAGGGAGTACTCAGAAAGTACTAAAAGATGGAGATGTTTGGGGGAGGCGTGTGGCGCAGTGGGATAGTGCGTTGGTGCTTGGATCAGGGGAGCACAGGTTCAAACCCCACTGCAGTCAGCATGTCGTTGTGTCCCTGAGACACTTCACTCCAAATTGCTCCTGTGGGGATTGTCCACAGTATTGAGTATGTAAGTCGCTTTGGATAAAAGCATCTAGCAAGTGAAATGTAATGTAATGTTGTTTCTTCAGAGCTCTTCAGAGGCCGTGAGTGATTCATAGTCTCCCAAATTGTCCAAATTGTGGAGGAATCAGAGCGACTTAGGGTCTTGATGTCGGATGTTATGATCCGGCTTTATTTGCTGCTGTAAAATGTCTGTTTTTACTGCTCTGTTCTCAAATCTGAGCAAAAGAGCTGCATCTCTGACGGTCGTTATGGAGCTGAGGAGGAGGAGGATTTCTAACCAGGGGCAAATATATGATGCATAAAAAGCATTAGTATTGTTATCAGGTGGAAGAAGTACTCAGATCTTGTACTTGAGTAAAAGTAGAAGTACTCAGATCTTGTACTTGAATAAAAATAGAAGTACTCAGATCTTGTACTTGAGTAAAAGTAGAAGTACTCAGATCTTGTAGTAAAAGTAGAAGTACTCAGGTCTTGTACTTGAGTAAAAGTAGAAGTACCAGAGTGTAGGAATACTCTATTACAGTAAAAGTCCTGCATTCAAAATGTTCCTCAAGTGAAAGTAGAAAAGTATTCTCATCAAAATATAGTGAAAGTAGCGACAGTAAAAGTAGTCATTGTGCAGATTGGTCCATTTCAGAATAATATATATGATATGTTTTATAATGATTGATCATTAAAGTGTTCTCAAAGCTGGTAAAGGTGCAGCTAGTTTGAATGACTTTGTATACTGCAGGGTAGCTTGTGAATTTACTCCAGGTGGAACTAAAGTCTGATTTAACACTTGATTATATTTCACATCACTAATGTAGATCTGTAAAGTAACTGAAGGGATTAAACGTGTATAAATACAAAATTCAAACCTGAATTCCTCGGTGATAAAACTCTGGACTCACACAGATTTAGAGGAATCTCCCCGTCTGCCTCATTCCCCTTAATTTTTTACGGCTTCCTCCTTCTCTTCGCTTTTACCATAAATCCTGCCCTTCGTCTTCCATCATTATTGGATATCTGTACAAAATAATTAGCTCACTGAGAAAGATTAATCACTGCAGGAGTGGACGGGATAGCTTTACAAGAGGCTAAGGGGAGCAAATTGCATCCCTGCCTTGATTTACTGCTCGTACAGCAAAAAAAATAAAAGCAGAGAGAGGCTGCCCGGTCATCCAGGCACGCTTCCTTTTTAATAAATATGTAAAATGTCTTTTTTTTTAAGAAGCTGTTAAAGGATTTGGAAGCGAAATGGATTTCTGATTGCTTTGCTAATTGTCCTAAGTGTGCTGAAGTGACTACGGTGTAATTTCCCTTTAATTGTTTAGCGCTTTTCTTATATTTGGTGTAATGTCACTCTTAGCCGACGTAGCACTCTGTTGCTAACGGGGCTCGCTGTGATGAAAGTCCTTCATTTGCTTTTGAACAGTAGCTGTGATTTTAAGTGTTGTCGTGAGATAATGAGCGTGTTGCTGCAAAACAAACGGGTTGAAAAACAAGCTCCTATTTCGCTTCTTAGAATACAAAAGCTAACGTGTGTTATTCACAGATATGATCCTTTCATTGCTGCGAAATGAAATGAGCCAGGCCTGATTCATCGAGCTGGCACGCACGCACGCACGCACGCACGCGCACACACACACACACGCACACGCACACGCACACACACACTGTCTGGCTAATTTATGAGGATGTGCTGCACATAGAGGCTTATTTTATCAAATTAAACAACACATTTCAACACAAGTGCTTCACTTTTTCACACACACACACACACACACACACACACACACACACAACACACGAACGGGCCCTGACTTTGTTTATTAGCGGTTCATTCCGTGATTGAAAAGGGGGTTTGTTTTTCTTTCTCTCGGGCCGTAAATCAGCGTGTCAGCTGGCATTTTAGTGCTTTGTTTCCCATTTCAATCAAACACCCCGCTCCACTTGTTATGAGCTTCTCTCCGGAGCCTTGTTGTCGTGACAGATGGTGCGCGCTCGGGCTAAAACCATTTCTCAAGGCGTACCCAGGCTTGTCTGACACTCTGCTCCTAATGCTCAATCCCACTTTGGGACTTTGGTCTCAGCAGATTGAATGGGGTTTTGAGCGTTGACATTGAGATGCAACACACACACACACACACACACACACACACACACACACACACACACACACACACACACACACTCTTTAACAAAGAGCAGCTTGCCTGACGCTCAACTTACTACCGTTGACATCCACCTCTGTTTCTCTACCCCAGGTTTATTCCATTTTTACTTATTTTTATTTTGAGCGTTGACACACACACACACACACACACACACACACACACACACACACACACGCACGGACAAAGAGCATCTTACTTTACTACCGTTGACATCCACCTGGAGCGGGATCCTCCTCTGTTTCTCTACCCCAGGTTTATTCCATTCTTTCCCCGTTAACTGTGAGGTTTCTTTGGGAGTTTCTCCTTGTTCGATGCGAGGGTCTAAGGACAGACGGTGTCTTATTCTTATCCCGTATGAACTCTAAAGCCCCCTGAGACAAAAGTACAATTTCTGATATTGAGCTGTATAAATAAACTGAATATCTTTGTGTTCCCTCCCCTGACCTTTGCTCCTCTGCTCCCCCGAGAATACACGATGCCTCCCCTATTAAAGGCAAGCATCCTTATCGGTGTCACTCTTAAAAAACATTATATGCGCCACTTTATTTAACCCCTCTTTAGCTTACTTAGCCACATGACTGTCCCCCTCTGTGTGAAAAGAGGACACACACACTTGAACAAAGAGCAGCTTCACACCTCGGTGCCACAGCCATTGATGTTTGTTAGCTATTCTCTGTGTTATCATGTAATTCACTGCGAGTGTGGAAGCATTTCTGGAGCTTTGGGGTCACGACGAGGGCCATTCTTCCCCTCCTCCTCCACCCTTTCGTCCTCCATTGTGTTGCTCCCCTCCTTCCCATTAAGTTAAATGGGGCTCCAGCAGGAAGCCTGTTTATGACCCTCGCCAGCAACTAGTTTACTAATGGAAGGTGCCTCGCCTAAATAAAGCTTAATGGCTCATTTAATCTCCTTTCGGACCTCGCAAGGTTTTAAGAAGACGAGAGAAAGGGCAAGAAAATTCTACGAGGGAAATGTTGGTCTCATTTATTTCCCCTTCTCTTTAACTCGTGTCCTTCTGTTAACAGGCCAACGTTAACAGTCTGAGAGAGGCAGACAGATTGACGGAAAGTCGTTTTACGGTGATCACGCTGATTGTGTCATGGCTCTTTAACTGAAAATAAATGTCTTAATCTTAAGTGTCTTACCTTTCTCTGTTTTTTCTGCAGACTTCTGTACAGTTTAGCTTTCAACGCACGCTTCCTGAGGCATCTCTGGCACCTGATAATCACCATGACCACAAAAATGATCACCGGGTAAGCGATTATTGGCAAATGTATCTAATCTAGGTTCAGCATAAAAAAGAGTATTTCCCCCTTGAAAACGATTAGACTTGCTGTTCTGTTTAATATTTAATATCCAAACGCTGGCCCTCAGTAAGGCTGTGAAAATGAAAGAGCACTTTATGGAGGTTAGAGATCAAGTAAAAGACATGCATACAATAGGAAAAGTAATAATACAAAATAATATACAAGTACGTGGATATCCTTGCAATGTTGGATCAAAAGTGAGTAAGAGGAGGCTGCGTTACCTGTATGGGAAGGTGGTTAAATAGGCGGATATTGAAGTTATTTAGATTATTATGCTAGAAAAGGTGGCTCTACCATATACTAATGTGTAGGGGTTGAGTACTTAAGCACTTATACTTACGCCCTTGAAATATACGGTTAAAACATGGATTTGCCATAAAAATACTGATAAAAAAAAGTATATATCATTTGTAATCTAGACAAATCTGATAAGTTTGAAGGGGAATTGAGTACTTTTGAAAGCCACTGTACCTCATACTTCTTCATTTCATCTCCTATCTGCCCCCCCCCCCCACCTTTTAGGCTGTTATCGTAGCATAAGATGGCTCTACTGTATACTAATGTGTAGGGGTTTAACATGTATGAAATGGCATCTTTTACTGCATTTTAATTTGTATATTCATCATTTTTAATCCAGACAAATTGATAAGTTTCAAGGGGGATTGAGTACTTTTGGAAGCTACTGTACCTCATACTTCATCTCATCCCCCAACCCCTCAGCTCAGGCTGATATTGAAGTCCATTTAGACTCTTATTCTAGTGTCTCTATGTGTAGGGGTTGACCACTTCTGCATTTATACTTATGCCCTTGAAAACATACTGTTAAAACATGTGGATTTGCCATAAAAACACGGATAAAAAAATGTGATATGTATACGTTTTCTGACGGGGAATTTAGTGCTTTTGGTATCCACCGTACCTCCATACTTCTTCATCTAATTCCTGTCTGTTTCCTCCTCCTCAGCTCCATGGTGCCGCTGCTGCAGCTGATCTCTCGAGGGTCTCCGATGTCGTTCGAGGACTCGAACCGGATCATTCCCCTCTTCTATCTGTTCAGCTCGCTCTTCAGCCACTCGCTCATCTCCGTGCACGACAGCGAGTTCTTCGGACATGAGATGGAAGGTAGGGAACTTTTTTAATTTTTACTTTATTATTTGCCTTACTTGTTTGTTTGTTAACAGCATGTAAAGTGGCCTTGGGTCCCTTGAAAGGCGCTATCAAAATTGTATCTATTACTATTATTATAATTTTTAAGCTTTTAATCTGGATTTTAAGTTGTGATTGCACGTACCTTTGTTTTGCAGCCCATAGCTTTTCATTAATGCTCTGTACATGCTAAATGTAAAGGGACGTCATGTAGGTATGATTGCAACCAGAGGTGGAAGAAGTTCAAGTAAAAGTCCTGCGTACAAAAGCCTTGGTGGATTAGCAAAGTGGAGCTAATTTGAAATGCTTTATATACTGCTGCTGGAGATCAGAACCTAAGTCAATATGTTTAGAGATTGATATCAACATCAGAGACTGCACAGACCTCCACAATGTAGGGGAGTAACAAGTACAATATTGGCTTCTAAAATGTAGAAAAGTAGACGTATAAAGAAGCAATAAATGCAAAAATACTCAGGTGAGTACAAGTACCTCAAAATTGTACCTTTTTAGAGCACTTGACTAAATGTAATGTGTTATATTCACCACTTATAGGCCACACACACATCAGTATATATTCACTGTGGGTTTTTTCAGCCGCCACGCGCTGTCGTGCCGCCGTGTGTAAATGTGAAAATCAATATCAGTGAAAGATAATGATCCTCCCTCTCCACAGGTCAGACTCAGTCCTCCATGATGCCCTTCAGCCTGCTGGAGCTGGTGTCTCTGTCTCGCTGTCTGAGGGACGCCTGCCTGGGTATCATCAAATGGCTTATCCCGAAACTAAAACAGGATATCGAGAGGAATACGTGGCCGCTTTCCGCAGCGTCGGAGTGAAGACAAACACGGCGGTGCAGCAGAGGATCCTAGCGGAGCAGAAACGCTGGGTGCAGCTGTTCAAGGTGAGATGTTTAAAGACACACACACACTACAGATGACTGGTGAATACACAAGGTGGCCAAAACTTCCTTTTACCATCAAAGATTAGACCGTCTTTAACCCAGAACGAGACTGAAATGCTCCCTTTCTTTGAGGAGTTCCTAAGGTATCGCTCAAGATATCTGGGGTACATTTTAATGGTATCTTTATTCCATTGTTTTATTGTTTTGTGATAATTTACTTATTTGAACACATTCATTGCTTGGTGCAGCTGTTCAAGGTGAGATGTTTAAAGTAAACACACACACACACACACACACACACACACACATACTCCTTTTTGCTCATAAAATACAAAAGCTAACGTGTGTTATTCACAGAGATCCTTTCATTGCTGTGAAATGAAATGATCCAGGTGTGATTCATCAAGCTGATTTACACACACACACACACACACACACACACACACACACACACACACACACACACACACACACACACACACACACACACACACTACAGCTGACTGGTTAACATTAATACACAGCGTTGCAAAAATTAGATACAACACCTACAATATGGCTTTAGAAATTGTAGTAGCCCAGATTTCAAATCTATACACAATCATCTTCAAAGTATATTTGGGGATCTCATGTTTCATTGTTCTGTTATCATTTGAATTCATCGTCATGTTTTTCTGCATCTCAACTTGTTCTGTCACGCACTTTGGGCTGCATCCTTGCATGAAAGGTGTCAAATAAATGCAGAGCTGAAGAAGCACTCGTAGCAACACTAAATTGAAAAAATACTCTGTTACACGTCTTGCAAAATCTTACTTAAGTAGAAGTACAAAGGTAGTGGCATTAGGCCTCAAAGTAGCACGTATACTTAAAGGTTTCTGCCTCCTTTTCGACCGCTGTTGCTAAGGCTATTTGCGTCTATATAACCTCATGCATGTCATTGTGTGAGTATTCGTTAAAGGAGCTGTTAAGTCTGTCATAACAGTTACAGCCGGTCCCATTTCCATATAATACCCAGGCTAGATTATATCAATCAAAACACTCCAAGTCATTTTCATAGAACGGCGATCAATCTCCACGCCGATCGCAGTGGAGTCGGCAATAATGGCGAGTGCAAAATGTTGTAAGAGGCGCGTGGCGATGGGTTTTTTAGCAGATCTACCCCCTTTGACTCTGGGAATGAATAAGCATTCCTTAATTAGCCCATCGGGTTAAGTGCAAGCCTTAATGTGCCTTTCCCAAACTCCGGCGTGACATCGTTCTCCAAACATGGCCAAGAAGAAAGTTCCATTAGCAATATTAATACAAGCTTAGTTGATCATTTTCATTCAATTAACTTCTTTCAATTAAATAGATAGCTCGACAATGGAGGTGATAAAAGATGGGGAGGGACGGCTGATGACACGAACCAAACATTAGCGTGTTAGGGGTCAGCAGCGTTAAACCGACTGTAAATCCCACCGTTCAATTTGGAAAAAGCATTTCCCCTGCTCCCCACTTCTTTAATGGGTCGTTTTGGCTGACAGGAGGCCTTTGAGCAGATCTTTTATTAAAAAAAACACCCCACTTGCTCTTCACGTGTTTGCCACCTTTCACAGTGTTCACTTTTAAATCCTTCTGTCAGAGACTAACGGCCAAGAACAAAGACGCCTAATTACCGTCTCCTTGATAGAAAATGGACGGGAGGAAAGGGGAGGTGTAGAATGAGAGAGAGACGAGGAGAATGAAGTTAATGCTGTCTTCTGCCTCATTTCCTCTGGGTAAACAACCAATGGATGACCTCCACTTTGTCTTTGCCTGCTCATGCACACATGCTCGATTTCCACAAACACAGACAGGCGTTAGGTCACCATGCTTCAATTCACAGAGAGGCTACACAATCCCTAATGTGGTTCAAATCATGATTTATCATCTAAGGTATCAATGGTTAATAATGGGCTGAGCTCTGGTTTCAGACAGAGGGTGAAAAGAGGGCAGTATGAGAAATATAAAGAGCTTTTTGAACATTAAAGCATGGAGACATGTCCCAGTAGAGACACTACATACTGATATACACCTGAACATCAGCAGGAGAGGACTCTTTAAAGTAGAGACACTACATACTGATATACACCTGAACATCAGCAGGAGAGGACTCTTTAAAGTAGAGACACATACTGATATACACCTGAACATCAGCAGGAGAGGACTCTTTAAAGTAGAGACACTACATACTGATATACACCTGAACATCAGCAGGAGAGGACTCTTTAAAGTAGAGACACTACATACTGATATACAGCTGAACATCAGCAGGAGAGGACTCTTTAAAGTGAGTGCATGTTAATTTGACTGACTGCTCATAACAATGTATGTTAATGGTTTCCCACAATGGCTCTTTGAATGTCACAACATGGCTTCAAAGTGAAATATCTGTAGTTCAGTTTAGAGCCCTTCTTGTTCTCTTAGCGCAGTGTGAACCTCGCTGTCTCGTCTTCTCTGTTTTCCTTTGGCTGATGTCAGCAGAGCTCAGTAATTAACAGGCCTGGACATTGAGGGACGGCACAGGTCGTTTTTCTTTTATACTCCCCATAAATGGCGCACTAATGGCTGAATTCTCAAATTGCTTTTTTCTCTCTAATCGAAGGCATCCTGTTGGACAGAGGAAGCTCTCTATCAGTCTCTATTCAAATGTACCTTATCTTACAATGAAGTGGATTGTGTAGGGGTTTAATTACCTGAATTAAAAGATGTTCACGTGTCTTTGTGTGTTTGATCTATCGCCAGGTCATCACTAACTTGGTGAAAATGGTGAAAGCTCGCGACATCAGACGACCTTTCTGTCCCGCAGGTCACTGGCTCTCTGAGGAGGTCAACATCCGAGCAGATAAGGTATTTCCCTCTCTGTTTCAAATATTTTGTATTGAGCAGAAGCATACGAGTGTCAGCAGCAGTACAGACTTCTTTGGGGTGGAAATCACACTTCCCTTTTTCAACATAGAAGACAAACAGAGCAGCCAACAAGGAATAATAAAGAAAAAACATAGCATGACAGGAATAGCATACTTAATGACGTACATAGTCTTAGTGGGAAAGAAAATGCATAATAGTATATATAATAACAATTAATAACACTTTCTATATATTCAATGTTGGATGTCTGCTACTCCTCAGATTGTAGGAGAAAATGCAACACCTGGATATCTGTTACTTGGTATTTATTACCTATTTAGTGATGGATAGATATTTATAAAGGGTTACAAGGGGATTTAAATTGGAACAGGACAATGTAAATAACTTAAAATAACTGATACTCCCCAGATTATATCCTCAGTGTAAAATACAGGTATTCAGAAAATGCAACACCTGGATTGCACAAAGCTTCCTGATGTGAGTTAATTGCAAATAAAGTCAGTACATATGAAAATAATTTGTTTTAAATGTTTATCAATTGCAAAGTCATGTGTCACTTGGTATTTATTACCTCAGACGGGTTTGACTGATGGATAGATATGTATAAAAAAGGTTACCAGGTGATTTAAACTGGAACAAGACAATGTAAATAACTTAAAAATAACCAAAAACAATATGCAAGAGCAATAGATACAACAAACGTGACAGCCTTCCAGTGGGTTTTATTCTTTCTAGGAGTTTATTTAGAGCTAGGCCATAGCACTTATTATTGACCTCTTTTCTCCCCAGGTCACCCAGTTGTACGTTCCTTCTGCGAGACACGTGTGGAGAACGAGGAGGATGGGCCGCATCGGACCCCTGCAGTCAACACTTGATGGTAAACTCATCTATAAAAACACAAAGCACTATAGATATTAGGATACAAGACTTGGGTGTTGTCTTTTCCTGGTTTTAAAGGCTGCAGTCCAGTCATGTCGTTTTCTGAAGTGTCCTCACTGTTTTATTACCTGACTTCACTCCCATTTTACCCAGTTACAAAACCATTTAGACCGTGGAAGTTATACCTCCAAAACTATTAGGATTTGATGTGGATTCAGTCACCTTCTCCTTGTTTGTTTTGATATTTTATGGAGCTGTCCATTGATATTATTACCCACATGAGCTCCGAATCCTCCCCATAGTTAGGGTGCAAACTGATTTATGCTTTGGTTTGGGAATAGAAAACGTTTGCATCTTACCAAGTGATTAATTAGCTTTCTTTAGTCTAAAAACCCCAGTAGTTTCATGATCATTTTCACGGCACTTCACGTTTTAGCAAAGATACATGACCACGTTGTCTCTCAACTGAAACACTGACGCAGGCAAAGCTTCCCTCCTCACTTTGAGCTATCAAGGGTTTCTGTGTGTGGTGTGAAAACAAGCTGATAACAATGTGATCTGACCGACCCCACTCACAGGCCGTATGGGATAAATTCAATTAGTGTGAAAGTACCTGATGAACTCAGCCACATCTGGTGCATGTGTTTGTCCGGCCTTTTCTCATTTCCTTAAATGGACAGGCCCCCGGCTGATGAATGAGCAACGTATTGACCACTCTGAGGCCATATTTCTCCTCAAAGATGGAAACCTGATGGGAAAATGCAGATGAGATTGACTAATTGAGCAGAATAATTGAGCTGCAGTGGGCGCAAAGTGAAGAGCTGGTTTAGCTATTGGGGCATTTTCTGTTTTCAGTCGATTTTAATACTGAACAAACATCAGCTTAATGGATTCAGCGCGGCAGGTGGATGTTAATTAAAAGGGTGATGGATGGAAATGGGTCTTACTTACAGAGCAGAGAGAAAGGTAATGATGCTCTAACACAGAGGACACCTGATGTCAGATAAAGTTTCCCTAAACCAGGCTGTGAGGAGGAGAAGGCAAAATAATCTTATGTGTGTCAATGTCCCTTAAAGAGTCCTCTCCTGCTGATGTTCAGTTGTATATCAGTATGTAGCGTCTCTACTTTAAAGAGTCCTCTCCTGCTGATGTTCAGGTGTATATCAGAATGTAGTGACTCTACTTTAAAGAGTCCTCTCCTGCTGATTTTCAGGTGTATATCAGTACGTAGAGTCTCTACTTTAAAGAGTCCTCTCCTGCTGATGTTCAGGTGTATATCAGTATGTAGTGTCTCTACTTTAAAGAGTCCTCTCCTGCTGATGTTCAGGTGTATATCAGTATGTAGTGTCTCTACTTTAAAGAGTCCTCTCCTGCTGATGTTCAGGTGTATATCAGTATGTAGTGTCTCTACTTTAAAGAGTCCTCTCCTGCTGATGTTCAGGTGTATATCAGTATGTAGTGTCTCTACTTTAAAGAGTCCTCTCCTGCTGATGTTCAGGTGTATATCAGAATGTAGTGACTCTACTTTAAAGAGTCCTCTCCTGCTGATGTTCAGGTGTATATCAGTATGTAGTGTCTCTACTTTAAAGAGTCCTCTCCTGCTGATGTTCAGGTGTATATCAGTATGTAGTGTCTCTACTTTAAAGAGTCCTCTCCTGCTGATGTTCAGGTGTATATCAGAATGTAGTGACTCTACTGGTACATAGTCTTAATCTAAGTCTTACTAAATAAAAATACAAACACATTAGCCAGTCTTTAGGCAGTGATACGGACCAAAAGCTTCCCTAGTGACCTATATATATATACAAAAATGTGGTTTAAGACAGTAGAAAGGCTGATGAGTAAACGGTCTAACATGTTGACTTGTCTCTCTGCAGTTGGTTTGGAGCCTCCTCAGCTGTCTGTGTCTGAAGAGAGACATCTGGCCATCTCACAGAGCTGCCCTTCGTGGTTCCCTTCGAGGAGCGAGTCAAGGTAACGCACCGTTATCTCACACACAACCGTAAAAACATGTATTAGTACTGAGTACTGCAAGACAGGAGATACTGCTGCAGTGTTATTGTGTAATATGCATGCAATTCTACATCAACAACCCATTTTGCATGTGGAGCGGTGCTACTTTTAGCCATCATGGTGCTGCTTTCAAGCCGTTTGACATACTTTTGGGGAGTATATCAGTACACAGTTTTATTATGGAGCATGTTAGTTATTTGGAAGTACTTCAAGGTCTTATTAGGTGTGAACTGAGCCAAAAATTATTGCTTCTGTCAAGTTAAACCCAAATGGTGGTGGGGGAAAATCACATATGTGGTGTCAAGTATTTTAAGAAAGGTTAAAGGTCCCTTGGATTAGTTTTTTTGTCTGAGTTACGCCCAAGACCCCTGCCTTGATTTAATTTGTATTGCTTAATGGTGCATTTCTTTAGTTTTTGTTGATCTTTTGTTGCTTTAAATCCTCTTTTCCGACCTTCTTTGTGCCCTAATCTACCAAAAAAACACACAAAATGCCCCTAAATAAGCCAAAGCACAAATAATATATAGTAGAATCTATACTTTTCCATCTGAGAGGATGTGTCACTGACCCTCACGTCTGTCCTGTAGATCTTCCAGAGGTTAATCTACGCCGACAAAAGGGACGTGCAGGGCGACGGTCCGTTTCCCGACGGCATCAGCGTGACAATCAGACGAAACTACATCTACGAAGACGCCTACGATAAACTGTCTCCAGAAAACGGTACGAACGCTTTACGTGCATTATTTGTTGTGTTGAAGCCTGCGTTGACGTAGCATCAGAGGAGGAAGCACAAAAATACAATAAACACAGCAGCATAATAATAATAAAACTGTACACTAACAGTGCAGTAAAAAGAGCAATTCAATAACTACAGGAAACATAGATGGTCACATAATTAATGTACATATTAAAAGTCACCTATCATGCTATTTTTAGGCAATAGCATAGGTCTCAGATATATAAAAAACATGTCTATGAAGTGTTTTGGTCAAAAATACCACAGATCACCCATCCATTCTAGCCATGCCTCATTTCCCTCTATTTCACTTCCTGTTCCAAAAGTGCTGATTCTGGGTATAAACAGGTCTCTCTTGAGAATGAGACCCAGTGTCTCAATGAGATTTAAAAATAAGAGGGGGTGGAGCTTATGCCGGCTCATGCGGGGACCCGGCAGATAGTGTCTAAATGCTGCGGTGATGAAACGCATGGATTATTAGATCAAGGATTATCTCTGAAACAGTATGGAGCTCAAAGGCTTTCTCTCTTGCCGGTTATACCACAAGGTGAGTTCCTTTTTATTTCCTGCTTCTTCACACACATGCTCTCCAGTACAGGTTAGCTCTGAGTGTTAGCGATGCTAATGTAAACACCGACCATATTACGTCCAAAACAGTCGGGCATTGTTTCTGATAGCAACGTTTCTGATAGGGCCGTGGGTCCACATTTCAGATATTACGTCATATCGGACGCAAATCTGGATCAGCTCCGTTGTTCCCCCGTTTTTAGAGATTTGGGTACAGAGGAAAAGAGAGAGGGTTTTATTTTCTGACGCTGCGTGAGTTCCCCGACACACCGGGGACACATCTTTATGTATAAAAGACATTTTGCATGATAGGTCCCCTTTAACAGTATTTAGTAGTGTCTTAGAGGAGGAAGCTATATATGTTGCATCGTTGGAGGAGCTCAGGTCAGAAGAGTTTCATTGCCATTTCTCCACTGTAGCTGCTGAGCATATGACAATAAAACCTTTTGATTTGAATCTTTGAATATGGAAGTAAAGATGAAGGTCTCCTCGTGCAGAGAATTGAATTCCGGTAAAGCATAATCGTGCTTGCGATTATTATAATGGAGCACATAAAAAGCAGAATCAATTATTTTAAGTCACCTCTTTTGTGTTTAAATGTGAAAGGGCACTCCGGTAGGGGCAATCTGATTAAAAAGAGTAGCAGGAGACCTGGGCTGAAGACATGATCTATCATTTATGTGTCTATAAGTTATGGCTGCTCTGATTTATCGCTGTACATTAATTATTCTGAAAGATGACCTTTTATAGGATTTGATTTGAATATTCTGCGGGTCAGGAAAAAAGGGGCTTTCTTGCAAAATGTTTGTTGGGGAAAAAACAGCGTGATACGATAAATTTAAGTGGTATTGGTTTTATATCAATTTTCTCTATTTACACGAATAATCAGATAATTTGGCTTCTTGGGAAATATTTCAGATATTAAAGCTCGCCTTAATCATATGCATAACTGTCTGAAATTAGAAATGTAAATATTAAAATACAGTATAATAAAATGTAATCAAATGGTTAGCAGTGTGGGAGTCTTATGGCGCATTTCCACTACAGCGCGGAGTGCCGTTTTTGGTTGCGTTTCCACTAGGCGTAGTTCCGGCTAGCGGATACTTTTTCACAGTTTTTCTGGCTCTCCAAAATCGAGGTTCTTTCCGGGCCAACAACCGGGCTGAGTATGCTAAACTAGTGAGAGAATCGCTGGCAACTACAACACAATGAACATATTTGACCGTGATTTAATTGTAATACACGTTTCTAAATGATGCCGAAGTAACAACATACTGATACCGGTTAGTAAAAACCATGAATTAATGCTTTGACAAGTCTGCAGACAGACGGCAGGAGAAACACCATGTTTTCTGAATGGAGATCGGCTAAGCTAACGCAGTATATGCTCCGACCGTCCACACTCACAACAACGGCCTACAGACATAAATAAAGCAGCGACTGTATTCGCCATGACACAGACAGTCTGTGGTTTGTACTTGTTTAACTTTTGTCTAGTTTCTGAACAGATATGAGGAGCTGTGAGCTCTGAGGGCTAACAGCTAACGGCTGATGTTGGTTTTGTGTTTCGCATTGAAGATGTCGTCACGGCTCCGCCTACACTGCATTACTATAGTTACTACCCCAGTTCCTAAACTGTAATGGAAACGCAGCATAAAGTGAGCCTGGCCTAACGAGACCTAACAAGGCCTAACGAGGCCTAGCCATACCGTACTAAGAGCGAGGCCCTGCAGTGGAAAAGCGCCATTACTAAAAGATAAAGGGAGGTCAATAACAACATTTTAGATGATGCTAACAGTTGAGATATTGTGCATAAACTGATAATGATTGACCTTGACTGATTTGGGAAAAGGCGATGCATTTTATTGATCCATGTTTATTCTTATCCCCTCTTCTCACATGTTGTTTCTTACAGTCTCTCTGCTTCTCTAACCTTACAATGACTCGAATGTTGGGGATACGTCATGTGCTCTTACTCATTGTTTTATGGTGTGTTTTCAGTGTTGGTTTATGCACACTTGTTTATGAGCTGCTGTCTGCTTAGATACTGAGACATCATTCTGGTTTAATCAAAATAAAGTAGAATAAAACACTATAAAACGTCTGTGAATGCAAATATAGCAAGTTGATGATCTGATTAAATTAGAAACGTTATATTATTTTACAACCTTAAATGTACACACTGTATCAGTCTGCTCTGATTGATTAGCTGGCCGCCTCTGTTGTGATTGGTCAACAGCTTAGAGATGTCCCGCCCCCTTAGCCTATCAGGTACAATATGTTGGAGCGCTAGCCAATAGGAGCTTGAGTTTTACATAGTGATGTCACACAATAGCAGGCTAATCTCCACATATTAACACCACTTTATGATTTTTGAAGTAAAACCTAATGATGGGCTATAAAGGAACTACAGCACGGTCACATGACTTCACGTCACCACCGCTAAGCTAAAGGAGGCTAATGTTGGGCTATAAAGGAACTACAGCACGGTCACATGACTTCACGTCACCACCGCTAAGCTAAAGGAGGCTAATGTTGGGCTATAAAGGAACTACAGCACTGTCACGTGACTTCACGTCACCACCGCTAAGCTAAAGGAGGCTAATGTTGGGCTATAAAGGAACTACAGCATGGTCACATGACTTCACGTCACCACCGCTAAGCTAAAGGTGGCTAATGTTGGGCTATAAAGGAACTACAGCACGGTCACATGACTTCACGTCACCACCACTAAGCTAAAGGAGGCTAATGTTGGGGTGATGAGGTTTAGTCGTCTCATTTAGACACTTGTTAGCAACCGCTGTTTTAAAACGTACATACAGACATATTTCATGCCTTAGAGTAAAGATCTGTTCAGCATGTGTTAACCACAGAGCTTATAAATCCCTCCTCTTTGTGTCTTTTCATCAGAACCCGACCTGAAGAAAAGGGTCAGAGTCCATCTTCTGAACGCTCACGGTCTGGACGAGGCCGG
The DNA here is from genome assembly GCA_031216635.1 of Dissostichus eleginoides. Lineage (NCBI taxonomy): Eukaryota > Metazoa > Chordata > Actinopteri > Perciformes > Nototheniidae > Dissostichus > Dissostichus eleginoides. The sequence continues at coordinate 21,977,272 of CM062285.1, forward strand.
TATCGATGGAGGTGGAATCTTCCGGGAGTTTCTCAACGAACTCCTTAAATCTGGCTTCAACCCCAACCAGGGCTTCTTTAAGACCACCAACGAGGGCCTGCTGTACTCTAACCCCGCCGCAGAGATGCTGATTGGAGAGTCCTTCACCAGACATTACTACTTCCTGGGCAGGATCCTCGGAAAGGTAAGACTTATTTATTTTTATGTTCCAACAAGATACGATACGATGATACTTTAATGGTCAGACCAAGTCTGAAATGCTCCTTGCATCACAGCAGCTCCATGGGTAACATCAACAGACAAACATCAAGACACAATACATGAAAAACAAACATTGAACATAACAGCAGGATCAGTGAGAGCTGCTCAAAGAGCCTTCAGCGTGCATTTGATCTGGATTCAGCTCTGTGTTTACTGAGAGGACTGACTGGAGCACAGAGGATGCTTCAGGCTGACTTTAGTGAATCTCCCATTAGATGGTAGCAGTTCAGATTCTCTGATCAGAACATGCTCTGGGTCCCAGATGATGTTGGACTAAGAACCCTTAGATCCTCCACTGCCCTTCTTTTAGAAATCCCAACGGTATCACACAAGAGATCTTATTGTGCAAGTAATGTATTATTCAATAGTTATATCAATAATTGTAATATTGTGTTGTGTTTTCTTCTTGTTCTTTAAAGCACTTTGGGCTGCTGTGTGCATGAAAGCTGCTATACAAATACATTTGATTATTATTATTATCTGTTGAAAAAGTGTTACGTTTAGTCACAGACTGGTCCACACAGATCAATAGCAGTCAATGTGGCTGCGTCTGCACTCTAAGAGGTTGTTTTGTTCCAGAAGCTGACTATGTTTTGGAGGAATTGCCGTCATTTGTTTCCGAACTTTAACCTGGCACTGATACAAGCTTTGGTTCTTTAATTACCCTTTAGCATAATCTGTTGACGGCATTGTTTTCCTGTCTCCTCTCTTCCTCTGATGGCACTATTTATTAGAGCCTAATGTTTCTAAATCATCCTTAATGCATGTGCTAGTGATTGTTTATCAAGATGCCTTTTTTCCACCGCATCTCAAGCCGGAGAAGAATTACCTCATGACAAGCGGTCGCCTCTCAATTAGGGCTTCCATTAGCCGATGATTCCTACCTCTTGTTTGTGTGGTGATTGCATTCGGCCGGCACTAAATCAGCCAGGCCACACAGACAGGACATAAATAAGCGCTCAAAGCATGTGGTAATAGCATTTTGATCTGTTTTACAGTCCGTAACATCCAGGTTCTCTTCAAGATGGTCCCGGTCCACTTATCAGATCATCCTCTTCTCTGTATTTTTCACAAGTGAGAAGCGATCAATCAGCAGCCCCCCCCCCCACTCGCTCTCAATAGCTAATGGTTCAGGCAATTAGGCGAGGGGAAATTAATTTGAATTTGACTTTCAATTAACCCTTCCTTAAGTTCCCCCTTTCTCCATAAAAATGGACGTTTGAGTGGCCATTTGAGAGGCGTATTGATATTTGTTTAGTGCGTTATTGCCGGGATAAAAGGCAGCGCTTTGTATGGATTGGGATTGCATCACTGCTGCGGCTCAAAGGACACGGGAGATTAATATTGTTAATTAATGTCCGAGGCGTGCCATTGTTGTGGAGGTGATGTATTACAGGCAGGAGTGGCTTGTCTGGGGTACTCACTGAAATGGGATTGGACATCAGAATAGCGACCGCTCGTCATCCTTCTTCCTCGCTTGTCCGACCCGCTGACAGGCCGCAAGATTTAAGCCTCAAATGGTGTTTCTCGGATTCTGTGCTTCCAGGCTAATTTAATTGTGACGGGAGTGATTTCTGACATGTCTTTTCACCAAATCTGGCTTCTCGTTATGTGATATGACCCGCCTTTGTGCCTCATTCATGTCTCGTTAGCAGAAAACCTCCCACCTCATCAGCAATGGCCTCTAAACTGTGAGGGTGAGGAAAGTTTTTTTATCCTCCTCCTCCTCCTCTCACTTTGAGATTGGCCCACCTTATTAATAGAGATGCGTTTTAAAGGCATTATAATTTTATTGATTCTTAATGCTGTAAATTAAGCCATGTATTTGGCAGCTAACAGAACGCACCTGCAGTGGAGCTGGCGGTTTCTCCACCTGATGGTGCCACGATCTGCTTTAATTGCTTTGCCACTGCACTCACTTATATTAAAAAAGGCCCGGGCCATGATAATTAATTCTATGCAGCCCCCACGAGTCATTTTGGCACAATTTCTGGCAATAAACACCCATAAATAAAGTAAGTGGCATTGAAAAATAAGGCTACAGGTTTTTCCCATATACTTATTGCTGCCTCTTCCCGGCATAAGTGTTATTGATAGGTTTCAAGGGGCCAGGCGGAGCATATGGTCTGAAACGAGCGGCGAAATACTAAGTGGATTATTTTGCATAAAAAATAGACAATGTTTGAAGTTGCGCAATTAACCTGTGTTTAGAAAACAGCCGTGATTTATGCGTGTGTGTATGTGTGTGTGTTTAAAATGCATGCATTATGGAAATCCTCCAGATTTATAATCCATTTAGCTGATGCGGTCAGGGTTTTTAGCGCCATCATTTATAAGGACCCGTATATTTTAATGCCTCCAGCAGCCGGCCCTTTTTTCGGACTCTTCCAGTACATTAGCTCTGGGTTTTATGAGTCACCTGGTTCTTAATGGCATTGGAGGTCAAGGTGAGAATTGGCATTACAAAGTTTGAAAGAGCTGGTGGGTTTTTAGATGGATTGTGTTTTGCTTTCAGTCACTCTGATATGAACAGATCTAACATCTTATCACTTCTTATAATGCAAGTATTTGAGGCTATGTAGTAGAATAAGATAGGTATCAGGGTCAAAGGTATCGAGCAATGCTACACACACATCAAAACAAACTGTAAGAGGATATTAGGAACATGTCACTGTCACCCTGATTGCAATAGATCCTATATTAAGAAATAGTATAGGATTAGAAGCTGCTATAAAAGAAGACCAAAGGAGGGAGGATTTGTATTGACCTATACTGAGTATAAGTATTGTATAAATCCCGTTTGGCTAAACCTGAATCCACCTGTCTGAAAGTGGTGTTTTTCTCAACAACACTTGTAGTTATCAAGCAATAAACAATCTCTCTGCTTCAAGCTTGCAGTGTTTTCTCCTTCTGATGTTTGTGGGAAGAGTCCTTCAGTTAACGGCCATGTGTTCTCCCTGCAGGCGCTGTATGAGAACATGCTGGTGGAGTTGCCGTTCGCCGGCTTCTTCCTGTCCAAACTCCTGGGAACGAGTGCCGAGGTGGACATCCATCACCTGGCCTCTCTGGACCCGGAGATGTACCGAAACCTGCTCTTCCTCAAGAGCTACGAGGAAGACGTGGAGGAGCTCGGCCTCAACTTCACCATCGTCAACAACGACTTAGGAGAAGCTCAGGTAAACAAAACAGGGTCAGATGAAGGCACTGATAGCTGGTTATTTGGAGGTGGGAAGTAGTGGAGTACAAATACTTTGTTACTGTACTTAAGTACATTTTTCTGGTATCTGTACTTTACTCCACTACTTATTTTTCTGATGACTTTTAACTTTTACTTCTTACATTTTTAACACCTGTACTTTCTACTTCTTACATTTTGAACCCAAATACCTGTACTTTCTACTTCTTACATGTTGAACCCAAATACCTGTACTTTCTACTTCTTACATGTTGAACCCAAATACCTGTACTTTCTACTTCTTCCATGTTCCAAACAGGCTGGTTCCTTTAGTCTGAATGTGTGTTTGGTGGCGTGATCATTATTATTTAGAGTCATTGCGTGCCTATTGATTTGAACACGATCCGTGTATCCATCATTTCCTGGTCTTCTCTAAAGAAGAGGGACCAATGAAAACGTTGTCATGTTGCCGTTGTTCAGCATGGAAACATTCATTAGCTAACAATGACATTATTGTTCTATTAATATAAAGGGAGGTCAGGTACTCTTTAAAACAGCTGCTAGTTATGGGTACTTTTTACTGAAGTACATTTCAAAGCCTCTTTACTTTCACTTGAGTAAAGAAGTTTAGTCAGTACTTCTACTTTCACCAGAGTATTTTTAAACACGAGTATCTGTACTTCTACTTGAGTAAAGCATGTGTGTACTTTTGCCATCTCTGTTTGGAGGGTTGATAACTTCCTGTCGGACGGTTTGATAAATCCAATTCTTCAAGTTTCAAGGCTTTATTGTCATTTACACATTAGCTACAGCAATGAAAAACGTAGGTCACAGGCTCCTCCAACAGAGCAACATGAATATATATAGGACATAGAACAAATAAAACAAATAAGATAGTGCAAGAGAATGTTTTGAGATGTGCAAGTAAATACAAGTAAAATAGAAATAGTGCAAGAAGAGTTTATATACAAGTAAATGGAATATGATATATAGGATAAATCATTTGCAAAACTTAAACAGATGAATGCTTATGGATGTTATATAAATCCTTTCCCACTAGATGGTTTGTTACAGCACTTAAATCGGTGTTGAGGTTGGTTTAGAATCGCCTTTATTGTCCCATCTCTATTTCTACCACTTCCTTTCTCCTCTTTGGCTCGTTAATAATTCACTTCCCTCACGATGTGCCACTCTTCAGCGCTCACAGAGAGATAAAGCACGTTCCCAATGTCGCCGTTAGCTCTGTTGACCCAAACAAACAATGTGAAACACGCCTGGCCGCAGCAGCGAGTCGCTCTCAAGCACGTACTTTCCTCTAAAGCTCAAGGCTTGTGGAGAGAATCCGCCCGGCAACACTTTGAGTCACCTGTTCTCAGAGCTGCATTATCCTGTTTGCTCTAACGCGTCTTATTAGCTCTTCTCAAACAACAGCCGTGAAACGATCCGGGTACAATAGAGCCCTCCCGGTCATTCGCAAACACGATAGGGAAAACAATTTGCGAGAGATTAGGCACAGAGTCGGGAGCAGACTGGCCCACATTCGCCCTCCTGATATGGCCAAAGCAAGCAAGATAAGGACAGTCATTCTCTTACATTAGCACACTGTGGAGGGGAAAGAAACCCTGGAAATGAGAGGATTACCTGTCCGTGCATCAAGCTGCATGCACTAAGAGGAAAGACGTACTTATAATGCAATTTAATCCAATATCAGTGCATTAAATACCTTTTGTGAGGCGTATTAATGAGTTTGTATTAACGTCATATCTCTTCTTGAAACACAGAAGCCGTCTCAAGGGTTCTTTGAGGGTGTGTGCTTTGTGCTGCGTTATGTTCTGTATTTATTATACAAGTTTCAGTAATTCTCTTACATAGAGAGGCGAAGTCCCGCCCATCTACTTCCGACCCATGGGACCTTATTTCGGAAAAAGTATGTATTGAAGTCAATGGGGAGAGAAAGATTATCTTTCGATCCCGTTTGAATTGTGCCACGAATTACACATATGATGTTTGTCAATCTTAAATAATTTCCATGTCAAAAAAGTCACAGTTTGTCGTGAAACTGTTGAAATATAAGACTATGAAAAATACGCAACTAGAAAGACTACAAATCCCAGAATCCCGGTCCCGCATGCTGGCTCTTACGGAACCGACTAACTCCCCTTGTGTGTATGTACAGCTCTCAACATGCCCAGACTTGGAGTGATTTTCACCTCTTTTAATACTTTCCGCCTCATTCTGAAAGAAAGAAGTGAAATGTGCCAACGTGACGGCCGTCTTGGTGTGTGGTGCGAGACGGGAGATGTAGTTCATTGAGCGGTTTCACACAAAAAAAAGTGTTACTTCACAGTTTTACGACACATTTTAATTTTTTTGACTTATCTTTTAAATTGACAAACATCATATGTGTAATTCGATGCACAATTCAAACGGGATCGAAAGATAATCTTTCTCTCCCCATTGACTTCAATACATACTTTTAATCTAAGCCTTATTAGAAATGGTAGTAACTCGTTAATGTGTTTTACACTTTACAGTAAGGCTCCCTTTTGGCAACTATAAATGTTAGTAACTCGTAAATAAATGGTCGTAAAGAGATGCCAAGAAACATCAAGATGGATGGGGGGGGAATCAACTCAGTGAACAACAGATACCAAGGATGCTGGCTGATGAAGAAGACAAAGTAAGCTAGGTAGCCAATATAAGGCTTAGCAGTACAGATAAATGTAGGCTCACTATTTGGCAAGCAACCAGTCACAGTTGAATTAGGTTGCAAACACTTTTTAATCATTAAGAGCCATTTATAAACCAGTTCTAACATACATCAACACAGGCTCACTATTTGGCAAGATGACTAAGCCTTATATTGGCTACCTAGCTTACTTCGTCTCCTTCATCAGCCAGCATCCTTGGTATCTGTTGCTCACTGAGTTGATTCTCGCCAAGTAGCCAATATAAGGCTTAGTCATCTTGCCGAGTAGTGAGCCTGTGTTGGTATGAAAACTGTTAGAACTGGTTTATAATATGTTGCAGACCCTAATTTGCAGTATTGAAGCACAGCAATTAAATGTTGATGGAAATAGTCTTTATTATAATGAGACTTAATCATGGAGCATAGTGTGTATTTATGGAGCACACATGTCATTTCTTTGCACTTTACTTTCACAAGATAATTGAAAATACATTTTTAAAAGTGATGCAAACGTCAAAAGCTTATTTGCTCCCACAGTTACTAACTCATAGTTGTAGAAGTGATTATTAAATACTTAAAACACACATAATAGATCACATTTAATGCACGTAAACTGCTTAAAAGTTCATATGTAGTCAGTTTTGATGACGTCCTACACACAGCTTTTATAAATGCTAACTGCTCTAAAGCTAACGAGAAGAGAAGTTGAGGCCAAATTAAATTGGACCAGATGTTCCCGCTATATTTAGGAACAGTGAGACACACACGCACGCACACACACAGTCACAGAGACACACTCGCACGCACGCACACATACACACACAGACAGTCACAGAGACACAGTCACAGAGACACAGAGACACACAGTCACAGAGACACAGTCACAGAGACACACACACAGTCACAGAGACACACACACAGTAACAGAGACACAGTCACAGAGACACACAGTCACAGAGACACAGTCACACACACACAGTCACAGAGACACAGTCACACACACACACAGTCACACAGTCACACACACAGTCACAGAGACACACACACAGTCACAGAGACACACACACACACATACACACAGTCACAGAGACACACACACACACACACATACACACAAGTCACAGAGACACACATACACACAGTCACAGAGAGACACACACACACAGTCACAGAGAGACACACACACACACAGTCACAGAGACACACACACACACACACACACACACACACACACACACACACACACACAAGCCGTACCTTTAATCAGAGTGCTCTTCGAAAACATGTTAATTACCTTCCAGTGATTGAATTCAATCCACCTGGCACAATTAAATCCCTCTCTTTCTTTCTTAAGTCATTCTGCCGCCAAAACACACAATGATATGCATTATAGGATATATAATGAGAAAGAAGCATAAGAAATGTGGGTTTAGGTGCAGGTTTTAACGGGTTAGGTGGGTTTGAGTGATAGAAAATGCTGACCTGCTCATCACTCAGCTCTTATCATGGCTGCCACCTCCGGGTCATTGCACTGAGTTAGAAACTTTCATGAGCAAAAGGACGATTCATCGTCAAACTGTGGAAAAACGTCTAAATCCATGTTGTGTTTCGTCCCAGGTGGTGGAGCTAAAGACGGGGGGCAAAGACATTCCTGTGACCACGGCCAATCGGATCGCTTACATCCACCTGGTGGCCGATTATAGGCTGAATAAACAGATCAGGTCCCACTGCCTGGCCTTCAGACAGGGCCTCGCCAACGTGGTCAACCTGGAGTGGCTGCGCATGTTCGACCAGCAGGAGATACAGGTACGCTGGCCCCAAAAATAAATAAACTGTCCCCAAAAAATACCTAAAAAATGTCCCCTGCATCTGCGACATTTTCACCGCTTACAGAGTGTTGTTTTGACTTCAACAGGTGCTGATTTCTGGAGCTCGTGTGCCAATCTGTCTCGACGACCTGAAGAATTTCACAAACTACTCAGGTAGAGGAAAACAGCTTCACTTGTTGATTGTTGTTGTGTGTAAACTCTTACCTGTGCTACCCAGTGTTTCAATGCTATTCCTGTTGCTGGGAAACACCTGAATTTCCCTAAAAAAGGCAAATATTCTCTTGTTTTAGTAGCTGATGGTAAAGTATTTTAGCTGGTGTTTCAACTTACTTTGATGCCTATAGACCTTTATAGGTGTATTATAGCAATTTGTAACCTGTATTAAGATGTGGGGCTCACTAGAGACAGATTAGTACACAAAAATGTCAAAATTGAAGTATAAGAGGCGACTTTACATGACTTTTTTACCCTTAGTATGACCCAAAATCTAACTAAACTAAATCCTACATTTCCCCTAATGCACGTTATAGTGTCTCTATCGAAAAATGGTCAGAATCGAAGCAGAACAGGTGACTTTTCCTGACTTTCATGCAGTAGTATGCTCCAAAATATAACTAAACAAAATACTAAAGTAATCAAACTAAATCCTACATTTCCCATAATGCACGTTATAGTGTCTCTTCAAAAAAAATCAAAATCGAAGCACAAGAGGTGACTTTCCCTGTCTTTTATACCCTAGTATGCTCCAAAATATAACTAAACTAATCTAACTAAATCCTACATTTCCCATAATGCACTTTATAGTGTGTCTATCGAAAAATGGTCAGAATCGAAGCAGAACAGGTGACTTTTCCTGACTTTTATGCCCTGGTATGCTCCAATATCCAACTAAACTAATTATAAACAACTTGATAGTGTCTTTTTGTCAGACTTCCTTGCCATTTCCCCAAAGGTGGTATTTTCCTAACACATATAGAGATTTTTGTGTGAGTGTGGATCACATATTTAACATTTTCTCCACCCTCACCTCCATCAGGCGGATACACGGCGACACACCCAGTGATCGAGACCTTTTGGGAGGTGGTGGAAGGATTCACAGACGAAGAGAAACGCAAACTGCTGAGGTTCGTCACCAGCTGTTCAAGACCTCCTCTGCTGGGCTTCAAGGTGAGGACTCTTTAAAGTAGAGACACTACATACTGATATACACCTGAACATCAGCAGGAGAGGACTCTTTAAAGTAGAGACACTACATTCTGATATATACCTGAACATCAGCAGGAGAGAACTCTTTAAAGTAGAGACACTACATACTGATATACACCTGAACATCAGCAGGAGAGGACTCTTTAAAGTAGAGACACTACATACTGATATACACCTGAACATCAGCAGGAGAGGACAGGGTGAACTTCTAAACTCCTGCCTCCTGTGTGACACGGCAGGAAACAGCTGTTATATGAACTCTATCTTCTAAACATTATTTTCTCTCAGTGCTGAATCATTACCGCTGCTCCTCCTGAAATGATTTCCTAATTGCACGTCGTCTTTACCTTCTCCCTGACTTGATTTGTGGGACACTTAAGACAGTTTGAGATCAGGAAAAAAAAGCAGAAAGTGTTGCTCGGGGCCATTAGGGACTTTTTGATGTGTCTTAACCAGAAGCTGTAATCATCGTATGATTGGTTTTAGGACTCTTTATGACTGTCATTAGTTAGGACACCCTAATTGCAGTTCTGCAGCAGAGAGAAGGAACAAAACTCTCCTTAAAAAGCGTCAGAGCAGCGTTCCCCGTTTTAATCAATTTGACTTTGGCCAGTGTGTAGATATATCCCTCCCCTCCTTCCTTGTCTCTTCTTCAGGCCGGAGAGGGCGGTAATTCGTGGGGGAAATCGGCCTCTTGACCCTGAGCCGGCGAAGCCTTAATTAGCTGTCGTGAAAACGGCCCAGGATTCATTAGAGGAGAAATAGCTCTGTCAGGAGAAGCCATTTAAAAAAGATGATGGAAACGCTCCTTTTCCCCCAGAATGATAGCCGAGCTAATGGCACGTTCTCAACAAGCAACGATAGTTTAATACGGTAATTGTCGGAAAAATGGGGTCATTACGGCCGAGCCCCCGAAGAGCCATTTAATCGCAACGCTGAATGTGTACGCTAACTTTTTTAAATAGCTGGATGAAAAAATCAGCGCTGATGGAAACCGTGGCCTCATCACCACGAGGTTTGATTTAAAAAATGCCAGATAGACAACATGAAATGATCATTAACAGCGTCCCATCCAAGGGTCACCTCCCACTCGATGCCTTTCAAACACCAGCCTGATATCCTAAATGTATACTTCTACCTATTAGCTTAATGTCTGTCTTTTAACATTTATCCCCCTGAGGGGTTTGACAGTCATTGCTTTGGAGATCCGTGTCTCATTAGTCGTCCAATTTCTCTCCGTGGCTGCAGCCGATGTGACATTACAGAGGTGGGAAGTAGTGGAGTACAAATACTGCGTTACTGTACTTAAGTACATCTGGTTTTACATTTCTGGTATCAGTACTTTACTCCACTACTTATTTTTCTGACGACTTTTAACTTTGACTTCTTACATTTTGAACCCAAATACCTGTACTTTCTACTTCTTACATGTTGAACCCAAATACCTGAACTTTCTACTTCTTCCATGTTGAACCCAAATACCTGTACTTTCTACTTCTTCCATGTTGAACCCAAATACCTGTACTTTCTACTTCTTCCATGTTGAACCCAAATACCTGTACTTTCTACTTCTTCCATGTTGAACCCAAATACCTGTACTTTCTACTTCTTACATTTTGAACCCAAATACCTGTACTTTCTACTTCTTACATGTTGAACCCAAATACCTGTACTTTCTACTTCTTACATGTTGAACCCAAATACCTGTACTTTCTACTTCTTACATTTTGAACCCAAATACCTGTACTTTCTACTTCTTCCATGTTGAACCCAAATACCTGTACTTTCTACTTCTTCCATGTTGAACTCAAATACCTGTACTTTCTACTTCTTACGTGAACACAATACCTGTACTTTCTACTTCTTACATGTTGAACCCAAATACCTGTACTTTCTACTTCTTCCATGTTCCAAACAGGCTGGTTCCTTTAGTCTGAATGTGTGTTTGGTGGCGTGATCATTATTATTTAGACTCATTGCGTGCCTATTGATTTGAACACGATCCGTGTATCCATCATTTCCTGGTCTTCTCTAAAGAAGAGGGACCAATGAAAACGTTGTCATGTTGCCGTTGTTCAGCATGGAAACATTCATTAGCTAACAATGACATTATTGTTCTATTCATATAAAGGGAGGTCAGGTACTCTTTAAAACAGCTGCTAGTTATGGGTACTTTTTACTTAAGTACATTTCAAAGCCTCTTTACTTTTACTTGAGTAAAGAAGTTTAGTCAGTACTTCTACTTTCACCAGAGTATTTTTAAGTATCTGTACTTCTACTTGAGTAAAGCATGTGTGTACTTCCACATCTCTGGTTAACAGTAAGAAAACCTGTAATTAATTTATTCTACTATTTCAACAATAAGACAGTTTATACATCCGAGAAACAAACACAATGAGTAGAAGCAGGACGGCAGAAAGCAGAGTGTATACAGAGGTCGCCCTCCGTTAGTCATCCAGTTGCAGGATAAAGAAATACAAATATTATTCCGTAATTAAATAATAAGCCAATATTGTTCTCTTTACTCCCTTACATTCTGCAGGTCGGCGCAGTCTCTGATTTTGATATCAATCCCTAAACATATTGACTTATAATTAAAGGTTATGATCTCCATTGATATATAAATCATTACAATAGAGAGGCGAAGTCCCGCCCATCTACTTCCGACCCATGGGACCTTATTTCGGAAAAATTATGTATTGAAATCAATGGGGAGAGAAAGATTATCTTTCGATCCCGTTTGAATTGTGCCACGAATTACACATATGATGTTTGTCAATCTTAAAAAATAATTTCCAAAAAAGTCAGTTTGTCGTAAAACTCTTGAAATATAAGACTATGAAAAATACGCAACTAGAAAGACTACAAATCCCAGAATCCCGGTCCCGCATGCTGGCTCTTACGGAACCGACTAACTCCCCTTGTGTGTATGCACAGCTCTCAACATGCCCAGACTTGGAGTGATTTTCACCTCTTTTAATACTTTTCTCCTCATTCTGAAAGAAAGAGGTGAAATGTGCCAACGTGACGGCCGTCTTGGTGTGTGGTGCGAGACGGGAGATGTAGTTCATTGAGCGGTTTCACACAAAAAAAGTGTTACTTCACAGTTTTACGACACATTGTTATTTTTTTGACTTGCAGAATAATCTTTTAAATTGACAAACATCATATGTGTAATTCGTGGCACAATTCAAACGGGATCGAAAGATAATCTTTCTCTCTCCATTGACTTCAATACATACTTTTTCTGAAATAAGGTCCCATGGAGGTCCCCGGAAAGGGAGGGACTTCGCCTCTCTATTAGCTCCTTGTTGCTAATCAACCAATGCTTTTGTACGCAGGACTTTTACTTCCCCTCTGGTTGCACTCATACCGACAGGACGTCCTTTACATTGTAAATATTTGCCTATTTTTTTTGTCACATTCTGATATTAACCGCTATCTTCCTCTCAGGAGCTGTACCCGGCCTTCTGCATCCACCACGGAGGGAACGATCTGGAGCGTCTTCCCACCGCCAGCACGTGCATGAATCTGCTGAAACTTCCCGAGTTCTGCGACGAGAACCTGATGAGGAACAAGCTGCTGTACGCCATCGAGTCCTCCGCCGGGTTCGAGCTGAGCTGAGCGCAGAAACTAGACTTCAGACGGAGTAAAGAGAGAGAGAGAGTAGGGGAAGCAAAAATGATGCACTGACCTGCCTGATTTACTGTGTGTGTGTGAGAGTGTGTTGTGCGTGCCAAGACCAGGACGTGATCACCTGCACACGGAAGAACAACAAGAAGACTTTTTTTTATCCTTTTAAAGTAATTTAAATGTTTAATCACGCGCGTGAATTTAAAACAAAAACAAGAGAAGCCGCCCGCCGCTCTCTTGCGTGATCCAACGTCAACTGGAAGTTATTTTCACCAAAGATGAAGTGGCGTCATATATATATCAAAAACAACAAAAATAGGCAATATAACGACAGAGGGAGCTTCTGTGTATCGAAGCCAGATTCTGCGATTTATCCACGATGTAATATTGCGATAGAGGAACCGCACGGCGCCATCTTTGGAGTGGGAGTGGCTCGTTCTGCTGGACTAAATTTGGGGGGGGAAATGATTCTATGATTATGGATTTGTGAATATGTATATGTTTACTCTTGTATTATTCATTTATTCAGTATTTGTACAGTTTTTCTTTTGAGTGGACGCCTCGGCGGTGAGGAGGAACATCCGCGGGGTAAGACGAACGACAGGGTGCAAAGAAAAAGAGTGTATGGAAACGAATAAATCCACTTTTCTTTTTTGCATTTAAGTCTCTTTTTCGTGTGATTTACAGCAATGAGAAGGCACGTAGAACAAGTGCATTGTGGGGGAAATCTGCTCCCTGGAGTTTTATGGCCTCTGACATATAATTATAGAAACATCCAGTTAGGGAACACTGAGCAGGTCCTGCTGATGCATTATGGGCCAGGTCCTGCTGATGCATTATGGGCCAGGTCCTGCTGATGCATTATGGGCCGCGCACAAATTAACATTCTCCCTCATAAATCCACCTGCCCTCTGAGGGACAAATCCATCGCTCTCTGGACCCAGGCCATGTTTGCATCTTCCTCCTCCTCTTCCTCCTCTTCCTCCTCTTCCTCCTCCTCCTCCTCCTCCTCTTCCTCCCCCCTCTCCTCTTCCCCCTCCTCCTCCTCCTCCCCCTCTCTCTCCCTCCCAGGGAGCTCAAAGTGATAATTGGGTCTTAAAAAGCGGACTTGTCATTGAAATGAGGGATTCATCTCAATTACTGTGAGATGTATTAATAAATATTCCGGCGTGATGGATTGTAACTGCCAGAGTTAATGCGGGGCGTTATGAATCATCCTCAGTGCGCCTAGTAATACTCTGAAGCTTTATCCTCGGCGGTTTTTAAGAGCTAATCGAAGCTTTTAGGCTTGTTTATCTTTGCTGCAGGCGAAGGAAACATCAGACGGATTAGAAGGAGTCTAGGGATTATTCCAAAAGTGCTATCATGTGCGAGTCTGAGCATCAAACCAGTGCCTGACACAAAGCAGGTGGATCATACCTGGTTCTGACTGAAAACAAAGCAAATCATGAGACAGGATGACATTCAGAGCTGCAGCAAAATGTCTTTCGGGTTAGTTATAACACACTGCCCTCTGGTGGCCACAAAGCAGTACTGCAGGACGAACGTTTAGCATTTTATAGGTGTGTAATTTTTGACACTTTAAGCAAAATTGGACACTTTATTATTTTCTTAATTGTTAAACTACAGCTCATCACTGGTGACACCTGGACACTTTTAAAATATATATTATTATGAAAAAAGTACAATTTAAAGAGTACCTATTATGCTTTTTGTGGTGTTCCCTTTCACAACAGAGCCGACCAGCTAACCAATCAGAGCAGCTCTGGTTTCAGACAGAGGGTGAAAAGAGGTGCTGCAGCACAGGCAGTATGAGAAACATAAAGAGCTTAACATCAAAGCATGGAGACTGTCTTTAAAGTAGAGACACTACATACTGATATACAGCTGATCATCAGCAGGAGAGGACTCTTTAAAGTAGAGACACTACATACTGATATACACCTGAACATCAGCAGGAGAGGACTCTTTGAAGTGGAGACACTACATACTGATATACACCTGAACATCAGCAGGAGAGGACTCTTTAAAGTAGAGACACTACATACTGATATGCACCTGAACATCAGCAGGAGAGGACTCTTTAAAGTAGAGGCACTACATACTGATATACACCTGAACATCAGCAGGAGAGGACTCTTTAAAGTAGAGACACTACATACTGATATACACCTGAACATCAGCAGGAGAGGACTCTTTAAAGTAGAGACACTAATACTGATATACACCTGAACATCAGCAGGAGAGGACTCTTTAAAGTAGAGACACTATATACTGATATACACCTGAACATCAGCAAGAGAGGACTCTTTAAAGTAGAGACACTACATACTGATATACACCTGAACATCAGCAGGAGAGGACTCTTTAAAGTAGAGACGTATTATTTTTGGTGTATAGCAGCACGTTGCAGTATTTTGTGCAACAGTGCTGAGCTTTGAGTGCACTCTGCTTGTGCAGACATGAACAGGGAGTGGGCCGACCTTATTTCTCAGTAACACACATCTGCCTGGAAGCAGCAGCTGCAGCTTAGTCTACAATCTGCAGTCATAGCAATCAAAGAAAAGCATATCAACGTCTGTGTGGTTTAGAAAAGCTATCGACTGCATGATGAAAAATGACCTGATATCTATTGCTGTGATTCCTCCCGCTCAATGAGTCTAATTAGATACTGACTGGCCATAATGTCCGGATAATTAATAGCCATCTGTCATTTTCATTGGGTATCCTTTGCTGGCAAGAGCCTCGGACAGACTTTAACGGCACCAACGACCTTCATTTTCAATTTAAAATCAATGCCAGTCTGTAATTTCAGCCTCGATTCGGTTCAAAAATGCAATAACCTGCCCTGCTTCATTCTGCTGCTCTGGGTTATGATGAGTTCAGCCTGCATGCTTTCTATTTTTTTACTTTTTACCCACATCCTCCGTGTCCTTCCTGCCTTTTGAGCTAAAAACAAAAAAGGAAGCCCATTCCTGCCATGCATTCATTTGGACTTTTATAACATATGTTAACCTTGGTGCACCCATGTTGGTGCATCCAAATGTGCTTTTAAAAGCCAAAAATCAGACTCAGAATCAGGTATTTACACATGCAAGGAATCGTCTTTAATCTGCAGGGTTCATACAGTAAGGGAATTTAAGTTGTAGAAAAAGGACCAACAGAAATGCAAATATATTCTCACACATATTAAGGAGGTTATTTCCAGTTGTGGTGCCTAACTGTAACTTATCTGGCCCCTTCATTTTTTTAGCGTAGGTCTGATGACAGCAAGAGTTTCCTGCCTGAGGACATCAGGTATGATTTTCTGAGAGATAATCTGGAGACAGACCATAAATGCATTAAAAGTAAAGAGTTTAAAAACACCTGTGTGGGAGACACAGGTGCATTAATGCTGGTTCTTGTTGGTTTAAGTGTCCCAGTATGCAGCATTAGGGCCCTGGAGCTTTTAATGGATGTAATTGTTAGTGTTAGTAACACCTGTGCCCCTTTGCAATGTGAAAAAGGTCCCTACAGTCACACAGTTACTAAAAGACAGGCTTCTGAGTCACTATATTTTCAAAATGCCTAATCCCTAGCTGTTGGTTTTCATTCCTCTTTTGCAAGGGAGTGTTTTTATGCCAAGTTTATAATTATAACAGTCATCATAGGTCACCTGTTTCCCACACTGCACGACAGGTGGCGCTTAGAGACATTTATCTGGTTTCCTTTACTTTGCATGACAGAAACTCCGAAAATTAATTCATGATTTTATTTAAAAAGAATACCTAAGGCCTTATTTCTCAGTTAATGCACTATTTATAATCATGACGAAAAAAGCAGTCCTCTTTTCGTACTTTTGAGTATTAGCATGGATGTGTAGGAAGTCAGTGAAACGCTCACTGAGGTGGTGCGTTCAACGGCACCTCGGAAAAACCTCCTTTGTGGTTTCAGAAAAGCCCCTTTCATCCCTGCTTGACTACCACTTGCTTCCAGTCAAAGTAAACAAAGTGCATACACTTGCAGATAATATCTTTAATTTGAATAACCAGATGGACCTTAGTTGGAAATGACAATATATTACTAAAATAGTATGTGCAGATATTCCTTTTTTTAAAAGATCTGTTTTAAAGTATTCAGAAAACAGGCTGTGTGAACCAATACTTTAACAATAAAAGCACGAATTATCAAACTAAAAATCAAGAAAAATCAAGTGACAATTTAAGAATACAACGAAAATTCACATAAAAAAATCAAGTAAGAAAATTTCTTTTAGGGAAAAATAATGTTAGAAGTAAGAGAAAATTAACCGAAAAAAGGACTGGAAAAATCAAGTAAGTTTTGGTTCAGCTTCTTTTAAAACAATTAAATAACTAGCATTTATTAATTAAAATCTCCTCACACCTGGTTGGTTGAGCTCTCCCACCATATCTGGCTGCTACTCTCGCGAGATTTGGCCACCCCACCAACAGCCACCAGCGGGAACAGCGTCTCACTCAGGCGAAGAGACAGCAGGAGAAAGGGACGAAAGGGAGGCGGTTTGAGACGAGATTTCTCTAAAACAGGTGAGCATTTCTCCTCCAAACTTCACAGGTGCGTTTGTGTGCATGTCAATAGAGATGTTATTCATTAAAACACCGTGGGAGGTGTTTGTTTATCGTCTTACACTCGATTACTTGGGGGATGCTGTGTGTCGCAACCTGATGTCCTCGGAAATCATCGGTTATCTTCGGCTATCATCGGCTATCATCGGTTATCATGAATTACAATGAATATTTATATATCTTTTTTTAATTAAATATTTAGTTTTTTATTTTGTTGACGGACCAGACTTCAATTTCCGCTAATGTAATTATTATTATTATTATTATTATTATTATAAAGTCATCCACAAACAACATGGCTTCCAAGAAAAATATCGATTTCATTTTTATTTTTCATTAATTTCAGGGCTTTAAAATTTGGTAAATCGAACATTTTTGGGAAAAGCCAATCATGCACATCCAGCCATTAAGCCTCATAAAGCATACAATCAACAAAAAATGAACAAAATACACACTTATTAGTTTAAATAATATTTGACTGCTTATATTTTAGCTAGCTATCATAACCGAACATTTGGTAACTTAGCAACGGTTAGCTACAATGCTAGCTTTAGGAGACCCTTCGTTAGCTGTTGGTTTTCTGGTTATTATAAGAACATATGTCAACCATAAAGTGGAAAATGTGAGATCTAAACATAGTTTTATGTTTCCTTTCCCCAGCCAAGATGGAGACGAGACTACCACAGCAATATTAAAGTATTTTTGGGATGTTTTCACTTGTTATGTAACGTTTTTAGCTATTATTATTAATGTCCTTATGCTATCTGTCAAACATTCTGTTGATGGAAGCTTCTAGAAAGTGCAGTTTCTGTTTCCTCACTTTAGGCCAGTCGTTTTCACTCCCAAAACCAGGTTTAATAATGAGTTTCAACACCAACAACAACATGGCATCCTCCACTGGATTCAAAAACCACAACATCTTAATTTCATGGTGTGAAATGTGTATCAAGACAACCAATTTGTATACACAATGCTGAAAGAACAGATCTTATAATTGATTAATCAAATGGCACCAGATGACCCACATTTTAAACATGGGTTCCCTGTGTTTTTGTTCACATTTACATGGATTCCCTGTTGGATATGGCTATAAATCACTTTAGGTACACCTTGTTAGTGTGTTAAACTGTCTCCTGTGTCTCTGTGATTCCGTTCCTCTTGTCTTGTTAACGTGAGATTTGTAGTGGTGTTGGAGAGTTTTAAAACACTGTCACACCTACTGGCTTTGTTGAAAGCTTGTTAAATCTCTTAATATATATTGAGGCTGGGTTTGCATTCATTTCAGAGATCTAGTTTGTAATCTTAGACAGAAACCAAACGTCTAGTCAGATTGAAACCAAGAGATAAACTGGCGCTGTTCTGTCTGTAATTAACTGATGAGTTACCGTGCAGATGATCATTTTTATGAGGTCCTACTGATACTGACATGATGTTCTTAAATAGAAAGTAAAGTAAGACTTCAGAGATTATAACTTGTCATTTTGGGGAAATTCCAGTCACGTTGTTGGCTTCCAATACTCATCTATATCCTATTACATTGATTAAGGCAAGGTCTAGTCAGAAATGCATTTTCATTATGCATTTGTTTATTATCCCCTAAGTAATATAACCACTTAATATACAAGCTGCCTACAATAGAACCACATTAAAAATCAATTCACCAATTTAGATGGCTTGCTGCCGGATAGCTCTGTGATATGAAACCACACATTTCCTTTTAATGGTATAATAATGATAATATGAACTGAAAGGAATAGTGTTAAAACCAACAGAAGTCTGTCAACACAGGGCTGAATTAAACAAGAATACAAATAAATATGAAAAATAGAAAAAAGGATGTAATTTATAATAAATACAATTTAAATTAAAAAGGTTGTGGGGCGTAACAATAAATAGATGCTTAGTTGTTGCTCTTTGTTCATTTTAGGTATGATTAAATTAATAATATATGATTAAATTATAATTAAAAGGACAGTAGCAGAAGACCTGAGGGTTCATATTTTAAAAGCAAATCTTATAAATAGCTACGATCAAGAGAATCAATCAATCAATGTTTATTTATATAGCCCAATATCTCAAATGTTACATTGTCTCAGTGGACTTCACAGTTTGTACAGAATATCAGTATGACAATACGACACCCTCTGTCCTTAGACCCTCACATCGTACAAGGAAAACACTTCCAGAGAAACCCACAGTTTAAAGGGGAACATGGGAGAAACCTCAGGGAGAGCAACAGAGGAGGGATCCCTCTCCCAGGGCGGACAGACGTGCAATAGATGCCGTGTGTAGATCGAAGAGATAATACATTTTACAGCGTAGGTAGACCAAATGTTTGTGTAAGAGCTTTAAAAACAAATACAAGGGTTTTAAACTGAATTCTGACGCTCACAGGTAGCCAGTGCAGAGATTTAAAACATCTGGTCTTCTTTAAAACTCGTAGTCTTGATTCCTCGTAAATGAACCAAACCATCACAGCAGAAGTCTACAGACAAAGCAGAGCAAGGCCATCTGGCTTTTCCATTTTCTTGCTTCCTCTTATCTTTACCTTGAAATCCAAGAGATATTTAGAGCTTTTATTCCAACCAGCTGTTAAATTACAGTCATAACAGAGAAAAAAAGGTCCTTGCAGATAAAGCCCATTTCATACACAAAGGCAATTCAAGGTGCTTCACATGAGAATCTGCACCCAAGCAAAATAAATGACAAGAAGGCAAATCATACGAGACATAGAAGCCAGTTTAAAGATCAGCGTTATGAAGACAGTTCATGCTCAGATGTAAAAGCATAATACTAAAATGCTGTAAAATGACTCGGTGGTAAACACAACGTTTTTATCCTCGGTTTACCACCAGAACAGAGACTTATCATTACTGTCATCCCTCTTTATAAATACACACTTCAATGGGGAAACTCCCAATATGTTGAGATGATTATGTGAGGATCTCATAACACATCCACTTTTATAAAAACATAGAAACGGAGGCGTGTGGTGCAGTGGGTTGTGCGTGGTGTTCGGATCAGGGGGTCACAGGTCACACTTCACCCCAAATTGCTCCTGTGGGGATTTTCCACAGAATTGAGTATGTAAGTCGCTTTGGATAAAAGCGTCTAACAAGTGACATGTCATGTAATAGAAAATACAGTTAAAAGTATGTTAAAAATGACTGCTTTTCTATCTGTTTTTCTTCAACTTTGCCCTCATTAACAATCACCCAGAAGGACTACGTCTTTGTTAACTATAATATCCTTTTTGACTCCCACTAGTTTGTTTCAGGAAGATTTTAAAACCTTTTCCTCCCTGTCTGATTATTTTTATAACCACTACCTCTTCTTCACTGAAGCATGATGGGACTGACTGACCCACATCTGTTTATTTACGCTGCAGGAGCTAAAATCCATCAGATCTGGGTTTGCTGCGTAACGCTATATACCACGAGGCTTAAATCTGCACATTATGAGTGCAAAATCACTCCTCTGCTGCACCCTTTTTGGTGGAAACAGAGATTGGCACCAAGCAGGAAATAGTAGTTTGTCATGTCTCAAAGCTGCGGTGTTGTGTATTGCACGCAAAACAACAAAAAAGAGACAGATTTTCTATACTTCCACTTCAAAGTATGTGTGGCTTCAGACCTACACAGAGAGGAATGGGAATGTAAACAAAGGGACTCTTGTACATCAGTGGGAAACACTTCAGCACAGCTAATGATGCTAAAGAGGCTAACTTCAATAGTCAAAAAGGGGCGTATTTAGTTATGAGTTGCTATCACAGATCCACAAGTTTTAGCCGTTCTAGTGTCCCATTAACTCCCAGCTGCTGCAGGGGAACTGGTGGCAGGTGAGTGGGTCAGTAATGGCTGAATTTAGGAAGATAAACATGGGACAAAGTGGTTTAATTCTTAGACAAAACCCAGAGGAAACTGTGGGTTCACATTTGCTTTCTGTATGCCGTGTGCCTCCTCTGCAAAACATCATCACAGACGACTCTTTCACCAGCTCATTGCAAGAACGTCCAGCACAAAACGTCCAGTATTTAGATTCTGGTCTATATTCGGACGTGGTAACAGAAAAATAGGACATTCTTCTTGCTGATAAGATGGGAATCAGTTAAGGGGGAATTCAACAGAGTTACTGCGTGATTCAAGCATTCGAAGAAGGAGTTTGGTGCTAATGTTTTAACCGGGACGCTCTTACTGGCACTGCCTTATGCCACACACACACACACACACACACACACACACACAATCTAACTGCAAAGGCCACAGGGTATTAATAGCAAACAGACAGGACACAGTGGACTCCCTGCGTAAGTAGATCTCACTGGTTTGTTTATCATCTTTCTTGCGATAGCTGAGATATCTCCTGGTGATTGATGGTGGCTTTTCTTGGCATTTCCTCTTTGTTTTAGTGTTGCTGCTCATATACGTTTCTGCTGGTCCTAGAAAGAAAAATGGGTCTAAATGTTGGGTTTTCTGTTAGCGTTGAGGCGTGGTAAGGAACCTAGAACGTCTCTTTTTTAATTATGCAACTTTGGGTATGATTTACCAGCTTTAATCGATATCTTTTGACAGATTTGTTTCGTCTAAGGTCTGTTATCCAGAGAAATTGAGTGTTTTATATCCTGACATCTTTTATACAAGTGCAGATTTGATGATTTGGTTCCAACAAATGTCTTATGTGCAAGACTAGCATTATCTATTAATAAAAAAGGGGTGTCATGTCGTCTTAGGTCGAGATAACCCAACAAGAAACCACAATTTCCCCTTTCTTTCCAAGTTGATAAGACCTTACGAGCTAAAGCCACTTTCACACAGGAGAGGAAAACAGATCTTCTGTTCAGTTCCTCTTTCATACAGAGCGTGTTAACCAGAGGCTGATCTGCTCGTACAGGCGTGAAAGAAATCGTGTGACATGCTGTGCTTTTAAATCCCACCCACAGCAGAAAATATGGCACTGGGAAAGTGTTAACCTTTTATTAAAGAAAGAAAAACTATTATGAAACCGGTTTCAAATACAGTGGCTAAGGCACCTGAAGGCAAACATATCATAAAGGTTACTTTAGTCTAGTTTCATCTGAGATCTCCCTACGTTAGAGAGTGTGTTCTGCAAGTGTTTTACAGCCTAACACTTTGATAGATCTCTATAGATCTCTATAGATCTAGGTCTGTTTGCAGCAGTTGTTATAATATTCCTAAATCAGAGGTTTGAGTGCTTTGTTGATCTGTTCATGCAGTATTGGTAATACGAAATAATGCCCTGAATATCTTCTGATCCTTTTTCATCAGACCTGTTCTGTCTTGTTTTTCAGAGGCTAAGCTTCATAACTTCGACATTAGGTCATGAAAAAAGACCTCCAGGGGCTTTTATAGTTATATCCACATTTCCAAACACATTTTCTTTGTAACCGCCTCAGGCTAAGGGATGATCACCTGCTTATTATGTAATTTTTCTGGTATTAGCTTAGCTGTCCCCCCCCCCCCTGCATCTCTATTTTCGTGCAGTTGATTACATTGCAACCCTTTCCAACTAATGCACCCCTCGGGTCTGGAAAGGAGGTATCTTTTCGTCACACATGGCCACGCTCGGTTGGGCTTTCTCTCGTCAAACATGTCCTAACAGAACTTATCTTTATCTCCACATACAGAGCCATGCTGGAGTACTACCAGATGCTAGGAGTCCAGAAAAATGCATCGCAAGACGACATCAAAAAGGCGTAAGTGTGTCTTATTTCCTCCCCAGTGTTATGGTTAAATGTCGCCCACTCAGAGGGTGTAATAGGTTAATTATATCCCCCTCTAGCTGTGTAAACTGACAGAAGGAGAGGCAGAGCAGAGAGGCTGCAATGCAGAAAGTTTCCACTCTTCTTCCTGTAACCTTGCTTTGAAATACCTTCCCTTATACTCACCCTCTGAACACACCACTACATTTACTCTCAGGTGTCTCTGTGGGGTTTAAAGAGTCCTCTCCTGCTCATGATCAGGTTGATATTTCTATTAGTGTCTCTACTTTAAAGAGTCCTCTCCTGCTGATGTTCAGGTGTATATCAGTATGTAGTGTCTCTACTTTAAAGAGTCCTCTCCTGCTGATGTTCAGGTGTATATCAGTATGTAGTGTCTCTACTTTAAAGAGTCCTCTCCTGCTGATGTTCAGGTGTATATCAGTATGTAGTGTCTCTACTTTAAAGAGTCCTCTCCTGCTGATGTTCAGGTGTATATCAGTATGTAGTGTCTCTACTTTAAAGAGTCCTCTCCTGCTGATGTTCAGGTGTATATCAGTATGTAGTGTCTCTACTTTAAAGAGTCCTCTCCTGCTGATGTTCAGGTGTATATCAGTATGTAGTGTCTCTACTTTAAAGAGTCCTCTCCTGCTGATGTTCAGGTGTATATCAGTATGTAGTGTCTCTACTTTAAAGAGTCCTCCACTGCTGATGTTCAGGTGTATATCAGTATGTAGTGTCTCTACTTTAAAGAGTCCTCTCCTGCTGAGGTTCAGGTGTATATCAGTATGTTGTGTCTCTACTTTAAAGAGTCCTCTCCTGCTGAGGTTCAGGTGTATATCAGTATGTAGTGTCTCTACTTTAAAGAGTCCTCTCCTGCTGATGTTCAGGTGTATATCAGTATGTAGTGTCTCTACTTTAAAGAGTCCTCTCCTGCTGATGTTCAGGTGCAAAAAGAGGCACTAGATGGTCTTGTTGCTTATATTGAGTCAATTCCTCTCTTTCTCTTGAGTGTCCTGGTTTATTTACCTGTCTTTAAAGAGCAGAACCTCAGTCAGATTGTTAAGCGTTGCTCAGATGATGTGAAAGCAACGCCTATTTATATGGTTACTCTGTTTGCCTGTTGTCTGTGTTGTTTAAAATCAGTCTCACAATGGACTCCTTGTCTTTTAAACCTAACCATTGGATCCAATTTGCCTAGAAAGACAGCAGATGCTCAGCGCATTTTATCTGTGCCTTCAATTGTTGGCTGTCATTGTTATCTGGACTGAAACTAATCAATAAGTCTTATCTTGAGCCTCTGATCCCAACTCTCTCTTCTCTTGATTGACTTATTTGCCTCACTAGCAGCTAGTTTCTAGTGACAGTGATTCAATCAGTCCACACTGAAAATATCTACATACAAACTGGATGGATTATCATTAGATCAGTTTGATATGATGTGAACATGGTCTATGAATACATACTGATAACCACCTGAACATCAGCAGGAGAGGACTCTTTAAAGTAGAGACACTACATACTGATATACACCTGAACATCAGCAGGAGAGGACTCTTTAAAGTAGAGACACTACATACTGATATACACCTGAACAACAGCAGGAGAGGACTCTTTAAAGTAGAGACACTACATACTGATATACACCTGAACATCAGCAGGGGAGGACTCTTTAAAGTAGAGGCACTACATACTGATATACACTTGAACATCAGCAGGAGAGGACTCTTTAAAGTAGAGACACTACATACTGATATACACCTGAACATCAGCAGGAGAGGACTCTTTAAAGTAGATACACTACATACTGATATACACCTGAACATCAGCAGGAGAGGACTCTTTAAAGTAGAGACACTACATACTGATATACACCTGAACATCAGCAGGAGAGGACTCTTTAAAGTAGAGACACTACATACTGATAACCACCTGAACATCAGCAGGAGAGGACTCTTTAAAGTAGAGACACTACATACTGATATACACCTGGACATCAGCAGGAGAGGACTCTTTAAAGTAGAGACACTACATACTGATATACACCTGAACATCAGCAGGAGAGGACTCTTTAAAGTAGAGACACTACATACTGATATACACCTGAACATCAGCAGGAGAGGACTCTTTAAAGTAGAGACACTACATACTGATATACACCTGAACATCAGCAGGAGAGGACTCTTTAAAGTAGAGACACTACATACTGATATACACCTGAACATCAGCAGGAGAGGACTCTTTAAAGTAGAGACTATACATACTGATATACACCTGAACATCAGCAGGAGAGGACTCTTTAAAGTAGAGACACTACATACTGATATACACCTGAACATCAGCAGGAGAGGACTCTTTAAAGTAGAGACACTACATACTGATATACACCTGGACATCAGCAGGAGAGGACTCTTTAAAGTAGAGACACTACATACTGATATACACCTGGACATCAGCAGGATATATCCTCTTATATAATGGTTTCTGCTGCTTTTACTGGTTTCTCACTACAAAGACAGCATTGTTGAGCCCATTAACCGGGCTTTAAACGGTCACATGTCACAAATCACAACAAAGACGAGCATCAGAAGACTAGTCACCATAGATCCGACTGTAAGGCGATGAATCCCTGAATTGTTCACGGTGTCTCTCAGTTTGTGGTCTTGTCCGCATCATGGCTGTGTTTTTTCGCTGCCGCCGGGCTTAGAAGCAAAAACAGCTGATGCAGCGTAAGCGAGTTCAGGCTGTCTTTGTTATTTCTGCTTGGATGAGGGAAAGGACAGTGTGTGTGTGTGTGTGTGTGTGTGTGTGTATGCCTGAAGGGGGTTCCTGTGTTTTTAGTGTAGGCCTGGTTGCCATCCTAAAAAAAGACTGTGTTTGTGAATGAGGGGATGTCCGCAAAACATGTATAAACACTTTCCATTTCCCATATCTGACCCTTTTAAATATGAAATTATCTGTACTTATAAAACCGTCCACACAACTGTATTTTCTACGGCATACTAATATGTATTCATAGTATATAAAAAATGCCAATAACGGTGTATAATATATATCTATTTATCTGTATTGTGTCTGTCTGATCCATAGTTTAATATTAATACTGCCTTATCGTGTCAATACTGTCAGATGTATATATATATGATATTATTATTGGATGCTTACTGCATTTCATTGTCTCAGTACTTGAATCTAATCTACATGTGACACATTGGATTGTTCTATATTTTAATATGTTTTTTGTGACTCAGTTACAGGAAATCGGCGTTGAAGTGGCATCCGGACAAGAACCCCGACAACAAGGACGAAGCGGAGAAAAGGTTCAAAGAGATTTCCGAGGCGTATGAAGTGCTCTCAGACGGTGAGGCTTTGTTTATGAATAAATGACGTCATTTTGGGCTTTTTACAAAGTGTTCCCTTAACGTTAGAGACTGGACGACAACTTTTACTTTTACTTGTCTTTATTCGAAGTCCTTTAGACCAGTGGTTCTCAAATGGGGGTACGCGGACCCCTAGGGGTACGTTGGAGTACTGCACGTACGTGAGATTTATTTTATGTTAATGAAAAAAAAAAACATAATTAATGCATTTAAACAAACTACTAATAGTAGATGAACTACTTTATTCAAAGGTTTACAGTAATTCTGGATAATAATATGGGAAAAATAAACGGGGTGCTCTCCTTTCCTCTCCCTCTCCTGACAGCCCGTCAGTCTCGTGCAGCTCGCTGAACCTGTAATGAGTGACCCGACAGTAAAGAATACACATATATTTATAACTAGTTTAGCTTGTTCCAGAGTAGATAAACTAGCTAAGTGTGTTAGGTCTAACTCTTAGTGTATTTTCGCTCACCGGTCCGTCACAGCGGGGGAGCTGTGATCCGGAAGAGCTGCGTGTTCTCCGTTATGATCTGATCTCTCTCTCGCGTCCGGTTAGACTTCACTCACGTTTATGTCCAAGTCTATCAGATCTAGCTAGTTCTAGTTAATGATATGACTGCCTGCTTATCAAAGGACCTAAACAATAAGCGTTGCTTGGCAACGGCGTGTGGCCGCAAAGTATAGTGCAGCATTATGCATATGTTTAAATGAGGGGTCAAAATCCCATGCTCATAAAATGCTCATATATTTGTTTCTCTTCATTCCCCACGCCCCAAAATAAATAAATAAATATACCAATTTTAGGAAAAGTAACGAAGTTTGAGCAGTGTGGGTTTTATATTAACAGAGTCACATATTTCAAAACCCTAAGTGTAATACCTGCAGGTGCCTCCTGTCAGAATGACAAAGATCCTCAGAGAAGCACGAGCCCATGTTTCTCACTACATTGTTAGTACAACTTATTAAAAAGATCAGTTCAATGCAGCTAATGTCGTCTCAGTGTTATTGCTCGATGTTAAATTGGTTTGCCGTGAGTTTAGTGATGGATTGTAAACATTTGAAATGAGGCATTTAAGTGTTTCTCAGTACAATGTTGTTGTTTTAATAAATCAGACACTGTGGCTTTTTCCCTAACATTGTTTCTGCGCTGATCAGGGGGAACTTGGCTGAATCTTTTTTTCAAAGCGGGTACATTATTGAAAGTTTGAGACCCACTGCTTTAGAGAGTTGCCTTGTGTTGACGGATCTTCTTTTGGGCGAAATCTTTATAAGAATGACAAAATCAACATGTAAACAACAGCAAAGACATTTCTATTTATCCTTTAGTAGCTGTTGCTCAAAATAAACCATCAATACATTCACAAGTTATCAGTAATCAATTGTTAAATAATCCCTATCTTTTTTTAAAGAAATTGCACAAAAATTAGTATTTTAAATTCTCCTAAAAGCCCAAACAAGCATCCAGAAAACGTTGTTAAAATGAATGATTATAGTCACTTATTTAACTTGAAACATAAACAAATCATATATCAATATAGCTTTGAAAATTGTCGCTGCGTAATATTTCTTCCACATTTACAGCAAATGCTAAGAATCTAAAATGGAAGTAAAATCAAAAATAATTAATGTATTTATTGACTTCTACATTTTCATTGATGTCATCATTGCTTAATAAAATAAGGAAAATAAGAACTGGACGTCATTTTAAGAATAAATATGTGAGCGCGAGGAAATGTAACGTAGGTTTGAGAACGAAACAGAAACCTGTCGTGTTTTTATTTTATATTCAGGGTTCTTACGGTCATTCAAAACCTGGAAAAGTCATGGAAATTCTAAATGCTAATTCCAGGCCCTGGAAAAGTTTTGGAAAACAATATTTTTCCCAAAGTTTTGGAAAAGTCATGGAAATGTAACTAAAGTTGCATCAAATATAATTTATATTTTATCTAATCGCCGAAATAGTAATACTATAACGATAATAAATACTGTATCGTATAGTAATGAAACGTCAAATGGCATTTAACTGACGAGGTGTTTTGCTGGTGAGAGATTTTAGTTAGTAGCTGTAGAAGCTAGTAAGCCAACTATTTGATTTGTTTTAGACAGGCACAACATGTTTCATATGCAGACCTTATTTTCCTGTTGCATGTTAAAATAAACCATTTACAGTGGTACCGCTGAGAAAGAGTAATCTTTTTGGTCATGGAAACAAAGGTAAAGGTCATGGAGAAGTCATTGGAAATCATTGGTGAAAAAGTGTAAGAACCCTGTATATTATTATCACAGTTATAAAGCACACACCGGTCACAAAAGGCAGGGGTTGTTGACCTTTGAGATCTCGTTGTAAGAAATGATTGCAGAGTTCATGAGTTTAGTTTGACTTTCTTTAGACGTTTGATAAACTGGGTGTTTCTCACTGTCGAGGAAGGCTGCTCCAGAGCCACTATTTCAAGCATGCTACGTCATCGAGTCCCGCCGAAGGACTGTTCCAATGTCCAGCATACTTTGAATTCTACGAGCCCGGCGTACTTCGTAGCGAGACATTTTGAGGCTGCACATGTGAAGACTCCGCGGTCTTAAAATCCCCACAATGCTTTGCGC
The DNA here is from genome assembly GCA_031216635.1 of Dissostichus eleginoides. Taxonomy (NCBI): domain Eukaryota; kingdom Metazoa; phylum Chordata; class Actinopteri; order Perciformes; family Nototheniidae; genus Dissostichus; species Dissostichus eleginoides. Next base: position 22,006,345 of record CM062285.1, read on the forward strand.
ACGGACCAATTTCCCCAAATCTGTGGCGGAAAATGTAAGGCGGGGCCTCTCATAAGACCAGGGACGTGCACAGACATTTGGAGGGGCTATTGCTCTAAACTAGAAAAAGGGCCTCCCCCCGAAAAAAAACATAAGACCTTTTGAAAATTGTAACTTGTTTTTAATGTAAAAGAAACCAAACGATTATTACATCAACTAAATTGAACAGTAATTCACATCTCATGACAAAATAAGCTACAGTAAGGCGACTACTTGCATTCGGTGACTTGATTTTAAAAATGAAAACCAGGGACATTTTTTGTTTTGCGGTCCATATCTCATTAAAATATCTAATGTTAGTAACTATTAAAGACAAAATGGGGACAATTCTGTTCTGATGTAGTTTGATCATTGTAACTGCTGTGCAGACATACTGATAAAATAGGGCTTCTAACTAATTACCTTAAATAAACTCACTAATTAATGAAACCAGTTCAATACGCATTATTCTTATTCTTATCATTCTTTATGAGCGCAGTAACGGTAAGGTATCTGATTACTTATTTATTTAGTATTCCATAACTTAATAACAGAGATTGTCAAACTAAAGTGGTAGAGACATGGCAGAAATCCTACAATGAAGCGGGACATTGAACTGTTCAACCGTGAGAGGGCGATCAAGAAAAGAGAGCGAGGGAGTTTACAGATGAAAAGACACAGAAAGACAGAAGCACAATAACAACAAGTAGGCTATATTTAGGTGTTTTTTTGTAAATAACGACGGTATCAAGAGGAAGTAAAGTCCCCTGGTTTGTCCCTTATACCCTAACTGCCATGAGACAACTCAAAATCAAGTTTCCAAAATCCGACACTGAGGTGGTCTTAACGCACCGGCAGATGACAGCGCTGACAAAGTGTGTTTCCCGCAGCGAGACGCTACAATACCTGTGGGCTTATCATGTTGATTCGGCCACAACAGAAAAAAGAAAAACAAACTCTCGCTCTCTCCAGAGGGGCAGGTCAGCCAAAAAGGCCAAAAGGGCCGTTGCCCGGGCAACATTAGCCCGTACCTGTGCACGTCCCTGCATAAGACGCACACCTGCACACTGACTCTGTGCCCAATATTCGTTGTGGCCAAACGGCGGTACTACAACTTCCGTATCTGTCCGTGACGTCCCTGGGCCCAGAAAGACTTTTTCCCATTGACTAACATGGGGAAAGAGACGTCTGTAAATCGGTGGATCATTTTTTTTAAACTAAATAAAGTACCCAGTATGAACTATCTGATAGCCCTTATTAGAATCATTCGGTCCTTAAAGTTGTAAAATGCACTAAAAGCCGAATCTAGATTTATTTTCTCTCTCCATTCATTCTAGTGAGCCGAGAGTGGGAGCTCGGGGGGCGGGGCTTAAGGGGCGCATGCTCTGTGAGCGCACATACGGGTTCTTCTGCTCTGACAGCCAGGCATGCTGGGTAATCTGTGACGTTTCGCTCTCTCAAAAGTTGGGCCATTTTGTCCTCATGCGCCAATGAGCAGCTCTCATAGGAAAGAAGGAGACCCCGCCTCCCACGCTGTATCCAGTTCTTATTAAACAGCCATGGCTCAGACGCCTTGAATGACGTTGAACAGCAGCTTTTAAACAGTCACAGCGATTACATGCAGATGATCGTAAATTAATTATATAAAGTCGTTTTTTTTAAATTATATTTGGAAATATGGACACGATATTATGATTGGTCTCACTGAAAAGGAAACTTTAAAAAGAGGCGTACCTTACAGCGTGAGGACTTTAGTACGGAAGAGGATTAGGGCCATATGTGCATTTATTTATTTTTTGCACCTGACCAGAACTGATTTATTTTTATTTTGGAGCACTGACATTCGAGTTCTGAGAAAAAAGTCAGAATATTTTCAGAATTTGTAACTTTTTTTTCTCAGAATTCCAAGTTTAATCTCCGACTTCTCACTTTAGTCTCACGGTACGTCCACACGGCAGCGTGCGTTGAAGCTTGCCGGTGGGCGTGTCTGGCGCGCGACCAACAACCAATCACATTAATCTCCCGCCCCGGACACACAAGCATGCGGTTTGATTGGCTAGAGCTTGTACTGGCATATGATTTGATTGGCTGGCGCTTCCGTCGACGCTTGAAAAATGTTCTCAACTTTCGAAGCGACGCGACGGAACCACAATGCAGTTCGGCAAAGCGTGACGTCACCCCATTCAAAGTGAATGGGAAGCGTCTCCGTTGAAGCACACGACGGACCCGTGTGGACGGGCCGTCAGACTGCCGACTTTTCCCCCAGAATTCCTGCTGTTTTTCTTCGGAACTCAAATTTTTTGGCTCATTATGACTCTGACCTTTGACTTTTTTTCTCCGAATTAAAATCTTTTTTCTCAGAATTCTGACTTTTTCCCAGTATTCCTTCTTTTTTATTAATAATTCCTTTTTTTTCCAGAATTCAATCATTCTTTCTTCAGAATTCCAAGTTTTTGGCTCATTATGACTTTTTAATCTCAGAATTTCGACGTTAGTTTACTTTTTTCCTCCGAATTAAAATCTTTTTCCTCAGAATTCCTTATTTTTCTCTCAGAATTCCAAGTTTAATCTCAGACTTCTGACTTAAGTCTCAGATTGCCGACTTTTTCCCCTGAATTCCTTGTTTTTTTCTTCAGAATTCCAAGTTTTTGGCTCATTATGACTTTTTAATCTCAGAATTTCGATTTTAGTCTCTGACCTTTGACTTTTTTTCTCAGAATATTTTCCCTCAGAATTCCTTATTTTTCCTTCAGAATTCCTTATTTTTCCTTCAGAATTCCAGTTTTTTGCTCATTGTGATTTTTTCGAGAGAATTACAAGTTTAATCTCAGACTTCTGATTTAAGTCTCAGACTGCCGACTTTTTTCCCAGAATTCCTTGTTGACTTTTTAATCTCCGAATTTTGACTTTATTCTCAGAATTACATTTTGTTTCCTCAGAATTCCTTTGTCTTCTTCTTCAGAATTCAATTTTTTCGCAATTATTTCTCCGAATTCTGACTTTTATCTCAGATCTCCCCCAAAAAATCACATATGGCTTTCATCATCTTCCGCACAGTTGTGATTATAACCATTTCTTATTTTCTGTTGTCTCTAATCTAAAGTCCTTCTCTTCCCTCAACAGAAGACAAGAGGAATACTTACGACCGATACGGAAAGAAGGCCTTTCAGCAGGAGGAAGAGGAGGAGGACGAGGAGAAGGAGGTGAAGACACTTTCAAAATGACTAAATATTCACACAAATCTGCAGTCAATTCTAATATTAAAATCACCGTGCATCTGTATTTTTCTTCTGATACCAGCATTAATAAACCTGGTCGTGATTTTTCACTTTAAACGTCTGTGTTTCTTTTGTGTTTGTTTTTTACAGGAGGTCATTATAGTCACTTTGGCGGCAGCGGCTTCACATTCCGAAATCCCGACGACGTTTTCAGGGAATTCTTTGGCGGCAGTGATCCGTTTGCGACCTTTTTTGGTGAGTCCCTTTCTCTTTAAATCTGACGAGGCACTAACGGTACTTCATGTTTCTTTCAAGAGTAGGAAGAGTCCTAAGAAAGGGTCAAAAATAAACATAGATGAGCTGAGAAGGCTAAAAAACTATGGATCATAATGTATTATTATTTTGGATTAAGATACCTTGCAGTGTAACAACTCTTTAAAGGGGACCTATCATGCAAAATGCGCTTTGTGATGTCTTTTATACATACATATGTGTCCCCGGTGTTCCAGGGAACTCACAAAGTGTCAGAAAACACAACCCTCTCTCTTTTCCTCCATACCCAAATCTCTAAAAACGGGGCTGCAACGGATTTGATACGGGTGGATTTTTTATTTGCACCTTTTTGACGTAATGTAGGTGCACTCCGCCTGATTGGTCAACTCTCCACCAATCAGGGGAATGAGAGGTTGGGCCATGTTGACTCTCCACTCGTAATCACAGCAAGCATGATAACATGACGCTCGTGCCGGGGCCGTGTCACGCCCCCCTCTTCCGCATGGGGGCGTGGTCAGCTGAATCAGACCTTGCAAAGACAGAGCTGGAGTGAGGCAAAATGAGGCATGGCTAAAATGCATGATCTGTTTCGTATTTTGAAAATTAAAACGTATTAATATACCTTATATATATATATACCTTATATATTATTTAAATATAGCATGATAGGTCCCCTTTAAAGTTAGCTCCTATTTTACCCAAAATGTAAATTGTGTTGAGGATCATAAATTAAAATCCAGCAATAGCATAAATATTATTCTGAAATCTGCATAATTTAAATACTCTTAAGTATATTTTGATGCTCATACTTCTGTACTTTTTGAATGCCTGCCTTACTTATACTTAAGTAAAGGAGTACTTCTTCCACTACTGCTTATATCCTTATTTAATACAAAAAAATACTCATATATTCTTTCAATCATGAAAATAATTAACCTACCATGAATGTTTTCCTTCTCTTTTTACGGCTATTTGTATCTGCGTATTCCCAGAAATGTGCAGCATTTTTGCTTTTAGGGTCAACCTTTAAAAGACATTATCATGCTGCCTGAAGGACTCTTTAAAGTAGAGACACTACATACTGATATACACCTGAACATCAGCAGGAGAGGACTCTTTAAAGTAGAGACACTACATACTGATATACACCTGAACATCAGCAGGAGAGGACTCTTTAAAGTAGAGACACTACATACTGATATACACCTGAACATCAGCAGGAGAGAACTCTTTAAAGTAGAGACACTACATACTGATATACACCTGTACATCAGCAGGAGAGGACTCTTTAAAGTAGAGACACTACATACTGATATACACCTGAACATCAGCAGGAGAGGACTCTTTAAAGTAGAGACACTACATACTGATATACACCTGAACATCAGCAGGAGAGGACTCTTTAAAGTAGAGACACTACATACTGATATACACCTGGACATCAGCAGGAGAGGACTCTTTAAAGTAGAGACACTACATACTGATATACACCTGAACATCAGCAGGAGAGGACTCTTTAAAGTAGAGACACTACATACTGATATACACCTGAACATCAGCAGGAGAGGACTCTTTAAAGAGAGAAAGTGTAAGACTGTAGATTTATTTTAGTATACTTGGAAAGATAAAGGCTTCTCACTACAAAGACATATTGTTAAAATAAGTCTGAACATTGACCTGTCTCAGAATTCCCACATTTTTCTCACAATTTTCAACTTTTTTCTCAAAATGTCTGACTTTTTCTTACAATACGACTTCCTTTATGATCGTAACCCAATTTATTGGATCTGTTGTCTCTATCTAATCTAAAGTCCTGCTCTTTCCCTCGACAGATAGCTTTGTCATAACGTTATTGTGGTTTTCTGTATGTTGTGATTGTGTTTATTGTGTGTGTGGTTGTGTGTGTGTGTGTGTGTTTGTGTGTGTGTGTGGTTGTGTGTGTGTGTGGGGGTGAGTGAGTTTGTGTGGGTTTTGCGTACGTGTTATGTATGTGTGTATTTGTGTGGGGGTGTGTGTGTATGAGTGTGTGTGTTGTGTGTGTTATGTATGTGTGTGTGTAGTGTATGTGTGTGTGTGTGTGTGTGTGTGTGCGCGTGGGTGTGTGATCTGCCCTGGTCGTCCGGCTGATTGGAGGCATGTGCAGGAGCTCTAAATATGGAGTTCAGACGCAGGCGGAGGACGGAATTGAAACGTCGACATCACTCAACTGGAATGCTTTCAAAAATAGCTTCCGTATTAAAACAAAAGCAGATGTAATAACGCCGTGTGTGTGTGTGTGTGTGTGTGTGTGTGTGTGTGTGTGTGTGTGTGTGTGTGTGTGTGTGTGTGTGTGTGTGTGTGTGTGTGTGTGTGTGTGTGTGTGTGTGTGTGTGTGTGTGTGTGTGTGTGTGTGGTGTGTGTGTGTGTGTGTGTGTGTGGTGTGTGTGTGTGTGTGTGTGTGTGTGTGTGTGTGTGTTGTGTGTGTGTGTGTGTGTGTGTGTGTGTGTGTGTGTGTGTGTGTGTGTTAAAATAACAGTAAAGTGGCACCAGAAGCTTTAAAATCTGTGTTGTTGAATCAGAGATCAATCTTTTAAATCCGATGGTTTTCACGTATTGTTGTTGTGTTTGTTACCATGGATACGCGGTGTTGCTGTTTACTTTCTTCAGTAAACAAGGCCCCGCTTTTTTTTTTTTTAAACAGCTGAATGACGACGAGGCTGTCTTCACCCCGAAGTTCAGGATCTGTTTCCACCGGGGACATCCTTTTTATTACGCTTAATATTCACGACACAGGATACGTCCGGGTTAATTCCCAATCTATATTTAGGGCTTTTCCTCGGATCGGAGCTATTTATAAAGAAGCGTTTGGGTTTGACCTTTCTTAGCATGGCCGCCGCAGAAAAGAGAAAGTAGTTCAGACGTGTTTTTCAATTCCCCTTCAGCCTCAGAGCAGCAGCTGGTGTCGTGGATCTGTCACTCAGAGAGTTTATTATCTGCCATACAGCACACACTCATTCAGACTCCAGGAAGCGGACAAGAAGGACATTAGAACGGCTAAAACGCACACAATGACCTCTAGGAAGATCCTGTCATCTGTGCCATATGGAGCACGTTTTAATAAACCCAATCAATCAACCAAAAGACCAAAGGATAATAATACATATAACACATACCAAGTTACATAAACATTTGTTAAGGATACAAATGCAGAAGTCAAGAAACACAAGAATACAATAGACACAAATATAAAATTAAATAAACAAATTAAATGAATACAAATAAAATGAGAATTAAATACAATTTTTATAAGTATTTATAAGATTTAACTATTTCGAGGTCCCGGCCATCGGCGGCCACAATAGTGCCAGTTTGGGAGGCACCACTACGGCCAAGCCACATGATCTTGGTTTTAGTGGTGTTCAGGAGCAGGCCAAGGGCAGAGAGATGTGACTGGATTCTCTGAAAACTGTCCTGAAGAGTTTTCAGGACAGTATCTGGGGAAGGGCCAGCAGAGCCTTGTGGTACTCCCTTAGAGATGGATCGGGGCTGTGTCATCAGATGGTCAGATTTTACACACTGGGTGCGCGAGGACAGGTAGCTTTCAAACCAGGCTATCGATTGGTTAGTGACACCAATGCATCTAAGCTTTCCCAGAAGCAGTTGGTGATCTACGGTGTCGAAGGCTTTGGCAAGATCGAGGAAAATGGCAGCACAGTATTGTCTGCAGTCAAGGGCATTGATGATATCATTTAGGACTCTAAGAGTCGCCGTCTCACACCCATGACCTGCACGGAACCCAGACTGCATGTCAGATAGTATGTTGTAAGCCTTCAGAAACCATGTTAGCTGTTTGCAAACTAACTTTTCTAACACTTTCGCTATACAGGGTAGAATGGATATTGGACGATAGCAGTTGGGGTCAGCTTGGTTTCCCCCTTTAAACAAAGGTCGCACTGAGGCTGCCTTCCAGGCAGAAGGTAGCACTGCTGTCTGTATGGACAGATTACAAAGGTGGGAGATAAGTTCTGCAATAATTGGGGCTGCAACTTTAAATAAGAAGGGGTCTAGCCCATCAAGACCTGCAGGTTTGTTGGGGTCAAGTTTACTAAGGACCTCCAGCACATCGTTCTCACTAACTTCCTGCAGGCAGAAGCTGTGACATGGGGCGGCGCTAGAGGGGCCGGGTGGCAGCGTGTTGGTGGGGGGCTTAGGAGGCACTATAGAGTCAAATAGGTTCCCACATTTAACAAAGTGCTGGTTAAAGAGCTCTGCGCTCATTACCGGTGACTACTGTGTCCTCAATAACGAGGGAGTTAGGCAGATGAGAGGATGGGGGTTTATTCTCCATCTCTTTCACTGTTTTCCAGAATGTCCTTGGATTGGATCCACAGAGGTTACATTTATTATGGAAGTAATCAACCTTGGCTTTGCGGATAGCCTGTATGGACTTATTTCTAATTTTCCTGAATGATAGCCAATCGTCGTGGGATGAAAGCAGTTCAGCTAAATCTCGGTTGAACCAAAGACTACATCGTTTTTTCATCCTCATTTTTTTTTATGGAAGCGTGTTTATTGATTACCATACCAAAGGAGTCATAAAAGAAGGAGCATGCAGCATCGATGTCAGGGATCAAGCTGATTCTGTCCCACTTGATAGCAGCCAGGTCGTAGAGGAAGGCTTGTTCGTCGAAGTTTTGGTAAGGACTGGCTGTTTAATTGTGCCGCCAATAAGAGAGTGGTCACTGAGATCGCTACAGAAGACGCCAGTTTTAGACCTGTCAGGGTTATTTGTGAGGATGACATCAAGGAGGGGGGCTTTTTCTGGATTTTTGGTGTCATACCGTGTAGGAGTGAGGATAATCTGCGAGAGATTAAGAGAGTCCCATTGTTTTTGGACCTGCGCAGGAGGGTTGAGCATGTCCCAGTTTAGATCCCCCAGAAGCACAAACTCCGAATGAGTGTGGGGTGCTGAGAGCAGGTAGGGTACAGGCTGGGGCAGAGGGTGGGCGATAGCAGCCAGCGACTGTCAGTGTAGAGCTATTTGCCAGTTTGATGTTTACGATGTAGGTCAAATTGTTTGGGGACAGATTTACTAGTGGAGATAGAACACTGGAGGTGTTCCTTTGTGAATATAACTCCTCCACCAGCTTTAGATGATCTATCCTGCCTAAACACATTATAACCAGCGATGCCGATGTCAGAGTCTGGGATATTCTTCTTCAGCCAAGACTCAGTGATGACAAGTACCTACAGATTTGAGCTTTGAACGAGTACTTTTATCTGGTCAATTTTTGGCAGTAAGCTTCTAGCATTTACATGTAGTAAACCTGATGCTTTACGAGAGCAGAAGTCAGGGAACTCAGATCATTGTGACAAAGATTGACATCAGGGCACAGGTCAGAACTAGGGCTACGTACAATAGATGGTCCAGGATGAACATGCACATTGCCCGATATCATCAGTAGTAATACAATCAGAGCACGGCCAAGAGTTAGCAGTGAGTCACAATGCCTAGTTTGTTTAGTGCGCACATTGACAGTGGAATGTAGCGTAATCATCTTGTGTAGAGACCTCATAATCACACATGATGGTAGTGGCATGGTGTCAGAGTTTATGTTTGGCGTTAGCCCAAGAGACCTGAATATCAACGAGTCATAATCTCTGCCTACTGTATGGATACAGTTTGTTACACAGGTGGGCAGCACTGCTGATGTTAAGCGCGTCGGTTCGCATTTGTTATGCGCAGGAGAGGGGAGGGAGGGGGCGAATAACGCAAGGAAAAAGCAGTACAGTTTTGGGATTAGCCATTGTTAGTCCAGTGAAGGTAGGAAGCAGCACTCACCCAGAGGTCAACAGTCCTTGGTATCAATATATAATATCGATTGTTCGTGCTTATCCGGAGGTTAGCAGTCCAGCAAGCTAACTGGTTGGTTAGCTAGCAGGTAGCTAGCAGCAGGGCAGGTGGAAGCAGTCCTCAGCTACAGCAGCACAGCAGCAGCAGGGCAGGTGGAAGCAGGCCTCAGCTACAGCAGCACAGCAGCACAGGGCAGGTGGAAGCAGGCCTCAGCTACAGCAGCACAGCAGCACAGGGCAGGTGGAAGCAGGCCTCAGCTACAGCAGCACAGCAGAGCAGGGCAGGTGGAAGCAGGCCTCAGCTACAGCAGCACAGCAGCACAGGGCAGGTGGAAATAGGCCTCAGCTACAGCAGCACAGCAGCACAGGGCAGGTGGAAGCAGGCCTCAGCTACAGCAGCACAGCAGAGCAGGGCAGGTGGAAATAGGCCTCAGCTACAGCAGCACAGCAGCACCAGGGCAGGTGGAAGCAGGCCTCAGCTACAGCAGCACAGCACAGCAAAGCAGGGCAGGGCAGGTGGAAGCAGGCCTCAGCTACAGCAGCACAGCAGCACAGGGCAGGTGGAAGCAGGCCTCAGCTACAGCAGCACAGCAGCAGGGCAGGTGGAAGCAGGCCTCAGCTACAGCAGCACAGCAGCACAGGGCAGGTGGAAGCAGGCCTCAGCTACAGCAGCACAGGGCAGGTGGAAGCAGGCCTCAGCTACAGCAGCACAGCAGACAGGGCAGGTGGAAGCAGGCCTCAGCGCACACAGCACAGGCAGGGGAGCAGCCTCAGCTACAGCAGCACAGCAAAGCAGAGCAGGGCAGGAGGAAGCAGGCCTCAGCAATATCTGTCTGTCTGGAAACACCTCCTTCCCTTCCAGCTGTCTCCTCTGCAGGTAAATGGGCAGTAATGCAGGTACAGCAGTGGGTTTATTTTACGCTTTTCAAGGTTGAAGGAGTGTTTTTGCAGGAAATGGTGCCAGAGATCCAGATCTGCAGTGAGCATTAGCAGAACGTCCACAGGGTTTTATCAGGACAGTTTAGGGTTAAGATGGTTGCAGAAATGAAATCTTAGGCTCTTACATCCACCATAGCTCCTTTTGAATGATAATCAGTAGTTGTTTAATATTAAAATGCATCAAACAACTGAGTTTTTAAAAGAAAGGCAGTGGTGGAAGAAGTTCTTAGATATTTTACTTAGTATTCTAGCAACTCTATGGTAGAGGCAGAGCTGGAGTATGACGGGGGATCAACACCAATCTCCCGGGGGGAGGTCACTGAGGTTGTCAAACAACTCCACAGTGGCAAAGCCCCGGGGGTGGATGAGTTCCGCCCAGAAATGCTGAAGGCTCTGGGTGTTGAGGGACTGTCATGGTTGACACGTCTCATCAACGTTGCGTGGAAGTCGGAAACAGTACCGAAGGAGTGGCAGACCGGGGTGGTGGTTCCCCTTTTCAAAAAGGGGGATCAGAGGGTGTGTGCCAATTACAGAGGCATCACACTACTCAGCGTCCCCGGGAAAGTTTACTCTAAGGTACTTGAAAGGAGGGTCCGGCCGATAGTCGAACCTCAGATTGAGGAGGAACAATGCGGATTCCGTCCTGGTCGTGGAACGACGGATCAGCTTTTTACTCTCGCAAGGATCCTGGAGGGGGCCTGGGAGTATGCTTATCCGGTCTACATGTGTTTTGTAGATTTGGAGAAGGCGTATGACCGGGTTCCCAGGGAGTTACTGTGGGAGGTGCTGCAGGAGTATGGGGTGAGGGGGTCTCTACTCAGGGCCATCCAATCTCTGTACTCCCAAAGCGAGAGCTGTGTCCGGGTCCTCGGCAGTAAGTCGGACCCATTTCCGGTGAGGGTTGGCCTCCGCCAGGGCTGCGCTTTGTCACCGATCCTGTTTGTAATATACATGGATAGGATTTCGAGGCGTAGTCGTGGGGGGGGGGGTCTGCAGTTCGGTGGACTAAGGATTGCACCACTGCTTTTTGCAGATGATGTGGTTCTAATGGCTTCATCGGTCTGCGACCTTCAGCACTCACTGGATCGGTTCGCAACCGAGTGTGAAGCGGCTGGGATGAGGATCAGCACCTCCAAATCTGAGGCCATGGTTCTCAGCAGGAAACCGATGGACTGTCCACTCCAAGTAGGGAATGAGTCCTTACCCCAAGTGAAGGAGTTCAAGTATCTCGGGGTCTTGTTCTCGAGTGAGGGAACAATGGAGCGTGAGATGGGCCGGAGAATCGGAGCAGCGGGAGCGGTACTGCAGTCGCTTTACCGCACCGTTGTGACGAAAAGAGAGCTGAGCCAGAAGGCAAAGCTCTCTGTCTACCGGGCCATTTTCGTTCCTACCCTCACCTATGGTCATGAAGGATGGGTCATGACCGAAAGAACGAGATCGCGGATACAAGCGGCCGAGATGGGTTTTCTCCGCAGGGTGGCTGGCGTCTCCCTTAGGGATAAGGTGAGAAGTTCAGTCATCGGGAGGGGGGGGGGGGACTCAGGAGTTGAACCGCTCCTCCTTCGCGTCGAAAGGAGCCAGTTGAGGTGGTTCGGGCACCTAGTAAGGATGCCACCTGGGCGCCTCCCTAGGGAGGTGTTCCAGGCACGTCCAGCTGGGAGGAGACCGAGGGGTAGACCTAGGACCAGGTGGAGGGATTATATCTCTTCGCTGGCCTGGGAGCGCCTTGGGATCCCCCAGTCAGAGCTGGTTGATGTGGCCGGGGAAAGGAACGTTTGGGGCTCTCTGCTGGAACTGATACCTCCGTGACCCGATCACGGATAAGCGGGAGAAGATGGATGGATGGATTCGAGCAACTTTGCAGATTTAATGTGTTTTTTAAACAACAAAAAAACACTATTACTACCGGGATTTTAGCCTTTGCAGACCGTTGACATGCAGTAAAACCTATAGAACATACTAAAGGAGAGGGAAAACCACTGTTCGATGCAGCAAGATTGTACGACATAAAGTGTGTAAATGTGGCCATTTTGGATGTTTGTTCTTAGAAAAATCTCCCTGGTCCCCGGCTTGAGCTTCAATCTCAGGATCCATGTATTTCGGATCCTCTCAAGAATGGAAGTAGTCATCACATACAGAGCCTTTGGTACAACTAGTTCCTGAACAGTGTCCTTCACATGCTGATATACAAGAGAGGGAGTTTTTTCCGAAAAAATCAGACTTTTTCAAAAAAATCTCAAAAATCTGACTTTTTCAAAAAAATCTCAAAAATCAGACTTTTTCTCAAAAAATTGACTTTTTCTCAAAAATTGACTTTTTCTCAAAAATTTGACCGTTTCTCAAAAATTTGACTTTTTCTCTAAATTCGGACTTTTTCTCAAAATCTCAAAATTCGGACTTTTTCTCAAAATCTTAAAATTCAGACTTTTTCTGAATACTTAAATGTTAATAATCACTGGTCCCCGGCTTGAGCTTCAATCTCAGGATCCATGTATTTGTGATCCTCTCCAGAATGGAAGTAGTCATCACATACAGAGCATCAACTAGTTCCTGAACAGTGTCCTTCACATGCTGATATCCAAGAGAGGGAGTTACAGAGTCACAAGATGGAGGAATAGAAAGCAGTATTCAATGTTTAGTTCAGATTAGCTCCACGTCAGAAATGATCATGCTTGTCATATGTCTTATCTCCATAGAGGCTGAATCATCATGTTAATCACATAGCTATCATATGCCTAAAACAGTCCTGATGCTCTTCTAGGTAATCATACATCCTGTCATGTTCACAGCTACAGTTGGGATACCTTTGTTATCATGTTACTCTCAGATTGGAAGAGGACATTCAGGATTTTCCTCACTACAGGGAAGGGAAACCCCCCCCCAAAAAGCATAAAAGGACCTCTTAAAACCTCTGTTATTTATACTCTCTCCCCTCTACAGCTGATGATCCCTTTAATGATAATTTCGGTGGAGGTCGCAGTCACCACAGAGGTCAAACCCGGGGGTCACTCTTCGGATTTGGGAGTTTTCCAGCCTTCGGGCCTGGCGTCTCAGGGTTCGATCCAGGTGCGTTCACAAAAAAATAACATTATACTGGATTTTTCGCGAATTTAATGTGCTTTTTTAATTAATTTTTACGCTGCTATGGACAGTCTTGCACTGATGTATATTTCTCAAAGATATTAAAGTGACTGTTATTTTGTATATATTGATTGTTGTGCTTTTATTTAGGTCTTAATGTGTGCATATGTGTAAATGTGTCTGTTGATTGAAGCTATTTATATATTTTTGTGTTCGGTATTTCGATCTCTCTGTACACACAAACTGAAAGATTGACAATTAAGTTGACTTTGACAAATAAATAACATTATACTGGATTTTTTAAATGGACCGTTTTCTGGCTGATTATGTGCAGGTTTTGGCTCATTTGGAAACATGGGCGGAGGATTCGCTTCTTTCTCTTCTTCATCTTTTGGAGGAGGAGGAGGAGGAGGAGGAATGGTTGGAATGGTTGGAGGAGGAGGAGGAGGAATGGGAGGTGGAGGAGGAGGAATGGGAGGAGGAAACTTTAAATCTGTGTCGACCTCTACCAAGTTCATCAACGGCAGAAAAATTACTACGAAACGGTACTGAAATATTCTGTTTGTATCCGTCTCTTGGCTTTTATTCTATACCGTGTTCCTGTTTCACTTTGTCTTAATGCTTGTAAATTGCTTCCTAAGTCCCAGCTTTAGGACTCATCCCTCCATCATTTCCCAAACTATATGTTTTTTAAGACCCTCTTCCTCAGCCGCCTGACTTCCTCATCTGTCATTTTGTTTTTTCCAGGATTGTGGAGAACGGCCAGGAGCGCGTAGAAGTGGTGGAGGACGGTCAGATAAAGTCTCTCACAGTAAATGGTAAGGAGACGCTCCTAAGACTGGATAACAAGTAGAAATGTCCACCATTTGACCAACGACTGGATCAAAAACTCTCCCAGTGACTCTGTTTTGTTCCCGGCGTTTGGGTCTCTCCTCTCTCCTGCTTTTTATTCCAGAAGAATTTCTCATCTTAGTTAAGCTTTAAAGGAGGCGAGAGACATGTTCACAGTATTTGTATATTTGTATTTATTCCATCGTTAAGGGGGGACCATGTGGATTTGTGTTTACTACAATAATTTAATTGTACTTTTTATTTCACAAAGCACAAAGCTTATAGATAGCCGTCTATATTTTTCCTTTGGGTGGATATTGTGTTTGCTGGAAAACAAGATGCTGTACTTTTTAGACTTTCTTTCTCTACCAATTTAACAAAGTGAATGATAGAAGCTTGGCCCTAATGTCTTTAACGTCACAGCTGTTCCATGTTCACGCGTGTGTAATTTGAATGACTTCGAGTATTAATAAATTAATACATTTGTTTGTGTATTTGAGAAAAACCACAGAGTGTTTTGTGCATGGTTCCAGGAGGCTGCTCTGTAGTTTTCACTGTTTTCAACACTGCACATTGTTTCCGGACAAACAGGGGGATTTTCATTCTTTGTATAAAAAAATAAAAAAACACAAAACCAAAAGTTCACATTTGGTCAATAAACTTCAGGAAAGTGTTCTGCAGTCACCGGGTGTCTTTGTGATGATTTTTGGCTTGATTGTTTTTATCATCTATTAACCTCAGGTCTGTGTACGGAAGAGGGTTAGGGCCACGAGTAAAAACAAATTTAAAAAAAAGTGAGATTTGAGAAACTTTTTTTCTTTCTTACTGGGAATAAGTCAGAATGTTGAGGTTAAAAAAAAAGTATTAAAAAAAAAAGATGTGACTTTTTCTCAGATTTTTTTTGATGAAAGTCAGAATTCTCAGATTAGAGGGAAAAAAAGATTCTGAAAAAAAGTTGACGGAATTCTGAGAAAAAGTGGGAATTCTGAGGAAAAAAAAGTTGGAATTGTGAGAGAAAAAAGTGGGAATTCTGAGAAAAAAAGTGGAATTCTGAGAAAAAAGTCGGAATTCTGAGAAAAAAGTCGGAATTCTGAGAAAAAAATTGGAATTCTGAAAAAAAGTCGGAATTCTGAGGAAAAAATTGGAATTCTGAGAAAAAAGTCGGAATTCTTAGGAAAAAAAATCTGAATTCTGACATTGTAAAAATAAGAGTTCTATTTTTTTCTCGGAATTTTTTACTTTAATCTCAGATTATTTTTTTTTACTCAGATCTCAATTTTTGTTTCACACATGGCGCTCTTCCTCTTCCTTGTGTGTGTGCTCGTGCCTGATCACATTTTTTTAAACCTGCTTCACAACAAAACAGCAATAAAGGAAACCACAATGGCTGCTCTCTTCCTCACACTCACCCATCAAACATTTCACAGTGTGCACTAAGTTAACCCACTAATGCCTGGTGAGTGACTCACTCCTGGTGTGTGTGCTTTCACTAAAATAACCCCATTTCTGTAAGAATTCATTTTGTTTTCAGCAACGACGCACCTTAAAACCCTGAGGCGTTTCTTTATCTGTGTGGTAGGTATGCTGTTACTTTTATGCTCCAGGTGAAAATGAAACGTACTCGCCCTTTATTTCTCTTGTTGCCTCTCCCTTAACAACGTTTTTATGGAGCGCTGATAGTGCACCTTTGCAGAAAACGCCCTTAAACAACCCGAGACATTCAGCCAAGATAACGCCTCCACATTTATCTACTTCTTTAGACTTTATTCTTAAGTTTGAGCTAGGAAAACCCCCCCAAAATGACATTTAATTACATATAAAGTGCTTGAATGTACATTTATCTGATAATACCTCTGTGCTTCTACCAGTTAAATCCAGATGTGTGTGTGATGCAGTTGACTCGGAGGTCAGTGTGTACAGAGATTTAGTTTTTTAGACTTTATTCTTAAGTTTGAGCTAGGAAAACCCCCCAAAAATGACATTAAATTACATCGAAAGTGCTTGAATGTACTATCTAGGTGTCCTGTTAAACACTAAATCTAGATTACAAGAAGAGTTGGGAAGTAACTAAGTATAAATACTCAAGTACTGTAATTAAATGTTACTTCATGCAACACTACTACCTACAATTATCACATACATTTAATTATACGCACACATAAAGGCAATTTTTCTGTACTTATTATACTTTAAGTACATTTATTTGATAATACCTCTGCTTGTACCAGTTAAATCCAGATGTGTGTGTGATGCAGTTGACTCGGAGGTCAGTGTGTGTGTACAGAGAAGTGTGTGTGTTTCTGCAGGAATGTGCTCGGGGCTATATTTATTTACACAAGACTCGATGCATATTTTTCTAAGAGACAAGTCAGGGTGTGTGTGTTGTGTTTGACTATTTTGAATATATTTGTTTCCTTCCCTCAATTTAATATATTTATAACCCTGTTCTGATTGCTGTCCTGTTGCTAGGTAGGTTTCATGCATTATCTTATTACGGCTTATATGATGATTTTAGGATCTACACACGGATCCCGGCGTTTGATTTCAGTGTAATGTGACGCATGCGCAGTTGGGTAGGTGTTGCGGGAGAAGTAATGCTATTTATGGTGCAACAGCGCCCTCTAGTGGACAAACATGGAGATTACGTAAAAATACATTACATGTCATTTGTTAGACGCTTTTATCCAAAGCGATTTACATACATTCAGTACTGAGGACAATCCCCACAGGAGCAATTTGGGGTGAAGTGTCCCAGGGACACAACGACATGCTGACTGCAGTGGGACTCGAACTTGTACCCCATGATTTGAAGTCCAGCACACTAGCCACTGAGCCACAGCCTCCTATCCTACATAACAAAATTAATCGGATTACTGTTACTTTACTAAACAATGTGGATTAAAAGCAGGATAGCAATACATTTTAACATACTATAATATATAACGCAGCATATGTACACATGTAAACACGTTAAGAGCAGTAGGTCAAATATAAATACTGTGTTTGCTTTTATTTCAAGCATTAAACTAAAACAGTGACTCTACTCTTATCACCTAAATTGAATCTGTATATTGCTTTGATTTGCTGGTATTCTTATGTTCACAGTTATACGAACAGATTTGATAAACAATGATATGGATGATCTTAATGCATAAAAAATAACAATGTGACCTTAGAAAAGAAGAAACCAAGATATTTAGGAACAGAAATGTGTCCTCTGAGTTCTCCTTTAACTAGAAACAGAACATGTTATTTTTAAGTTTACTACAGTACGTGCCTAATGCTCTGTTGTCTTACATAATAAGTACAAAAAACACCTTAGTGATATTTCCTTTTTCTTGTATTTATCTGCATTGCATTTGATATCTAAGTAATCCAAAGTAACGGCAGGTTTTACAGGTAACTAGTCATTTTCATGCATTATAATTACTTGCCTAAAAATCATCATTAATAGTTAATTAAGTCCTCAAAAAGGAGAGTGATGTAGTACCCTCTCTTGGCCACTAGGGGTAGCTGCTTGTTCACTAAAGGCAGCATGACATCATCCGTCTGAAGGCTAATTTCCTCAATAGGAATTACAAATACTGGAGAAATGGGTAGAAAGACTGACCACATGACAAGTTACACTCATGGAAACATGATATTTCTATTGAATGTCTGATGGGGAACCTTCCTTTCCTTTATTTTAATCATAAAAGTGATTAATGATCATTTAATTGCCATAAAAGTGGATGAAATTGGCTTATTGGAAAGGAAGTCTTGCAGTCTTTTCCCAAATCTAATATGACACACTGTGATTTCCTGTCTGAGTTTCTTAATGTTATGAAAGATAGTTAGCGTGAAGCCGCCGGACACTTTATGAACCATGGAAAAGATCATTTGTGCTTTTATATCTGCATTGTTTCTGAACATAATAAAAATAATTAAATTAATACAATAAATTAGCCCCAAATATTGAAGTGCAGGAGCTTGGAGTCACACACACACACACACACACACACACACACACACACACACACACAAACACTGGATGTCTCTACCACACACAATACACACACACACACACCACACACACACACAAACACTGAACGTCTCTACCACACACAATTCACACACACACACACACACACACACACACACACACACACACACACACACACGTATAATCCAGCTCCCCCTGATTGGACCCTGGGATGAATGCCGGTTGGGATTAGTCGTTTCTTTCAGAGAAAAGCCACCAATTGTCCTGCTTTCTGTCGGGTCCTCTGGGTGCTGCTCTCTCCTCGCAAAGGGGTCAATTTAAAAAAGCTGATGTTCAAACTCTGAGATATAAAGAAGCCTGGGACTAAAGCAACATAAATCACCTGTTTTGCAGCAGGAAAATAAAGCACTTACGGCAGCCTATTCCAACCTTAACACACTCCAAACTGCTTTCCGTACAAAGGAATCGACTCGGGTCAAAATGGAGGTCCTGTGGTAATAAGATATTCAAAGACAATTGTCTCCGTTCAGACTTGAAGACATGCAGCGTACAAAAACCCTCCTCCTGAAAGCCTAATTCAAATAGCCACCCCCTAGGAAATGTCACAAAGAAAATGTGAAGGATAGTGTTGCAGTAATCCTCCGGTTGGCTTTACAATCTGCATTAATGTAGAGGTGCTCCCACAGGTGTGAGGCAATGTGTATATTTATATATAATAGGCTTGGGGAGTAACTGATTACACAACATAAGGTAACGGGGAAAAAAACTGCTTTTTTGAGATGCGTTTTGGTAAGAAATCGCTCAAACTGTTAACAAATGTAGTGGAGTAGAGGTATGAAGTCAAATAAAATGGAAAAACTAAGTACAAATTACCTCAAAATTGCACCTCTACAATCTGCATTAATGCTGAGGTGCTCCCACAGGTGTGCAGCAATATGTATATTTATATATATAATAGGTTTTGGGAGTAATGGATAACACACAAAAAAGGTAACTGTAAAAAAAGCTGCATTTTCAATCCCAATCTTTATTTATTTATACAGCACATTTAAAGCAACCTCAGGTGACCAAAGTGCTGTACAGGGAACACATGCAATATAGAATAACACAATGGGAGAAAAACAATAACTAGTATTAAGAGCCAGCGCAAAGAGGTGAGTTTTTAGCTGAGATTTAGCTAAAAGTATCTCAAACTGTAAATGAAGTCGAGTAGAAGTGTAAAGTCGCATCAAATGGAAGTACAAATACCCCAAATTGCACAGTTCTTGAGTAAATGTACTTCCCACCATGTCTCTAATGCGTGGTGTGTTTAAGGCCACTCTGATTTTTAAACGTGCTTCATGTGAGCATCTGGCCTCCTTTATCCTCTCTCCTCCGCCTTAATTACACAACACAATGGAGATGAGATCTGCCTGTAATCTCGCAGAATAATAACCCCCCAAACCCCCTCCTCTTCCTCCTCTTCCTCTTCTATACCAAGCCTGCCACTAATTCAATATAAATGTAAATTACCTGGAGAAAAGAATAACAGAATCTCATTTTATTTACACGACTAATCACAAGAAAGTCAGACGGATGAAATATGAGTGAAATATACGGTCTGCGTATTTTTAACTTTTTATATTATCTCATGTTTACATCAATACGGCTTTTTGTACTTTCTGTAATGGATTTTATTCACACGTCTGAGGCTGAAGAAAACACAAATACATGTTGGTTTGAAGTACATTTAAGCAAGTATTTTACTCAGAGGTGGGAGAAGTACTCAGATCTTGGACTTGAGTAAAAGTAGAAGTATTCAGTTCTTGTAGGCTACTTGAGTAAAAGTAGAAGTACTCAGATCTTGTACTTGAGTAAAAGTAGAAGTACTCAGATCTTGTACTTGAGTAAAAGTAGAAGTACTCAGATCTTGTACTTGAGTAAAAGTAGAAGTACTCAGATCTTGTACTTGAGTAAAAGTAGAAGTACTCAGATCTTGTACTGAGTAAAAGTAGAAGTACTCAGATCTTGTACTTGAGTAAAAGTAGAAGTACCAGAGTGTAGGAATACTCTGTTACAGTAAAAGTCCTGCATTCAAAATGTTCCTCAAGTAAAAGTAGAAAAGTATTCTCATCAAAATATAGTGAAAGTAGCGACAGTGAAAGTAGTCATTGTGCAGATTGGTCCATTTCAGAATAATATATATGATATGTTTTATAATAATTGATCATGAAAGTGTTCTCAAAGCTGGTAAAGGTGCAGCTAGTTTGAATGACTTTGTATACTGCAGGGTAGCTTGTGAATTTACTCCAGGTGGAACTAAAGTCTGATTTAACACTTGATTATATTTCACATCACTAATGCAAATCTGTAAAGTAACTGAAGGGTTTAAATACATGTAGTGGAGTACAAGTACACCATTTACCTCTGAACTGTAGTGAAGTAGAAGTACACAGTAGCACACCATGAATATACTCAAGTACAGACCCTCATAATTGTACTTCACTCTGTTTTAACCCCTCTTTTCTCTCAGACGTTGCAGCAGAAGACCCCGTAGAGGAAGAGCTTCCTCGCCGCAGACAGAACGCACTTCCTGGTCATCATCAGCGCTGCCTGAGGACCAATCAGAACCCGTCTGAGGAAGAGGAGGAACACGGCCTGCAGAGCCTGGGACTCTCCAGAGGTAAAAGCTATCTTTTACACCGGCTTGAGCTTCAATCTCAGGATCCATGTATTTGTGATCCTCTCCAGAATGGAAGTATTCATCACATACAGAGCATCAACTAGTTCCTGAACAGTGTCCTTCACATGCTGATATCCAAGAGAGGGAGTTACACAGTCACAAGATGGAGGAATAGAAAGCAGTATTCAATGTTTACTTCAGATTAGCTCCACGTCAGAAATGATCATGCTTGTCATATGTCTCTCTCCATAGAGGCTGAATCATCATGTTAATCACATAGCTATCATATGCCTAAAACAGTCCTGATGCTCGTCTAGGTAATCATACATCCTGTCATGATTTTGGATATTTCTAGTTAAATAGTGCAGAAAATGTATGCGACTAGTTGATAGTTTGTTCATTTTCTGCTTCTTTAAACTAGTTGACTATCTAAGGCAAACATTTTAACGTAGTAAGCCCCTTTTCCTCGTACAAGTTAACTATTAAGGTGAAAAGAGGCTTCAACTTGTTAACTAGTGAGTGATTTTGGATATTTCTAGTTAAGTAGTGCAGAAAATGGATGTGAATGAGTAACTAGTTCTAATTTCCTGCTTCTTTTAACTAGTTAACATGTCAGAGTTTTTGCAGCTCACTAAGTAACTAAGGCTTTTAATGTTAGACTTTTAGGGTCACTAGTTGATCAAAAAGCGGACTAGTTGGGACCTGGCATCACTAGTAAAGATTATGTAGGACCTAGTCAGAAGTTTTTAACTAGTAGGAGTGTCTTTTGTCTTCACTAGTTGACACACTTTCTTTAACTAGTTAACTAGCTAAGGCAAAATGTTAACGTAGTAAGCCTCTTTACCTTACAAGTTAAATAGTAAGGTGAAGAGTAGTAGTAGTGAGTGATTTTGGATATTTCTAGCTAAGTAGTGCAGAAAAATGTATGCGAATAGTTAAGTAGTTTGCTAATTTCCTGCTTCTTTTAACTAGTGTGTGTAATGTCAGAGTTTTTGCAGCTCACTTAAGGCTTTTAATGTAAGACTTTTAGTGTCACTAGTATGGTCCAGAGGGTCACTAGTTAAGTAGCTGACTAGTTGGGACTTGGCATTACTAGTAAAGATTAAGTAGGAACTAGTCAGATCAAAAGTACCACTAGTTGCTGAAAAAGAGCGAATGGTAGAAACTTTGACAAACTAGCGTGACCAAATGTCTAACAAGTGCTAACAAAGAGCCAACTAGTGCAGTCTGTCTGATATCAAGGATATGGAATAAATACTCAAACAGCTTTCCATCCCCCCCTTCTTCCTCCTCTTCCTCCTCTCCTCCCACTAACACTGCATGGCTGATTAATCTCCCAGGGTCTCCTGTAAAGAGCTTTAAGCAGCGCAGCTAATTGTCTTCTTTGTGTCTGACGTTCGCACAAAGCCCCGTGACGAAGAGTGGCTTGTTTGATTGGCAGGTGTTAAACACAGAGAGGCGAAGTGTTCATTAGGCGGCTCTGTTCTCAGCTGTTTTAACCGACAGAGGTCAAAGGTCACCCTCTGTTTTCCCCTCACCGGGTCACAAAGTCTTGAGCTAAAAAAGCCGAGCAATTATCTGCAACAAACAGAGACTGAATGGCTGCTAATGGCTGAGACCTTTAACGTGGAGGAAAAGACTTCCTGCTGAGAGGCTAACAAAGACGCTCAGTATGTAGTGTCTCTACTTTAAAGAGTCCTCTCCTGCTGATGTTCAGGTGTATATCAGTATGTAGTGTCTCTACTTTAAAGAGTCCTCTCCTGCTGATGTTCAGGTGTATATCAGTATGTAGTGTCTCTACTTTAAAGAGTCCTCTCCTGCTGATGTTCAGGTGTATATCAGTATGTAGTGTCTCTACTTTAAAGAGTCCTCTCCTGCTGATGTTCAGGTGTATATCAGTATGTAGTGTCTCTACTTTAAAGAGTCCTCTCCTGCTGATGTTCAGGTGTATATCAGTGTAGTGTCTCTACTTTAAAGAGTCCTCTCCTGCTGATGTTCAGGTGTATATCAGTATGTAGTGTCTCTACTTTAAAGAGTCCTCTCCTGCTGATGTTCAGGTGTATATCAGTGTGTAGTGTCTCTACTTTAATGAATGTTTAATAATCTATATATATCATTTATTCTCTTCCAGGACACATGGACTCAAAGAGGAAGAAACTGTGGCTAAAGGAGGCGGAGTCCAAAAAGAAAAGAGCTCCTCGACACTTCCCTCGGTTCAATGGATTCGGTACTTTTTATTAATCATATACTGATTTCAACGAAACGTGGCATTAGCTCACCATTGAAATGCATCAAAGTCCATTGAACCCACTGTATTCCCCCCATGTGTATCAGCTGCAGTGCAGAGGATCACTCGCTGCCCCAAAATACTTTTTAGTAGCTAAGCCTTTGTTGTTTTGTACGGCTGAGCTCTGTGGATTCAGCTTTTTAATTCATCTCCTATGATTGGACATGTCCAATTTTTTTGTAGCATAATGTTGAGTTGAAAAGAGTTCAGGTGGAGAGAGAGAGTTATCGGAGAGGATGAGTGAAGGTCAAGATATTTAGTGCATCCTTTTTAAACATAGTGCTGCAGATAGCTGTAACTAAAGTGGATACAAGCACCAAAATGTCCATGTTCAATTTCGCCTTCATTTCCAGCCGATAAAAGCCGTTTTTTAAACAGATTTTAAACAACTGGAATCATTTAGGGGTTGAATGATATGTTCCGGACTATTGGGAAGTCAAATGTTCTATTTAGAGACTTCTTAACGGCTTTTCTGTCGTTTTAAACACAAAATGTAGGGCTTATTAGAAAGCATTTGGGACACTTAACCACACTTATACTAATACATGTCTTCAATGTTAGCAGGATTAGTTAGCCGTCAGTGTTTCGGATAATAAAAGGAAGCTTTTTAGTAATTCCTGTTCCTCTAAATCTGGTTTCTACGTGGACAGAAATGTATGATTTGACACCAAGATCCTTCAAATAAGGCAAACAAAGCCATCATAGTTGTCCATCATGGATTTCTGACGAGCGTTTTCAAAACCTCACAGGAGTTCATGGGCCAATCTCAATCCTTGTGTCCACTTTTGAAAGACTTCCCTGTTATACTCAGTTATCTGCAGCACTAGTAGAGACAAGGAGGGAGAGGGATGTGAAAGCAAAGCAGAATGAAAGCCCCTTCGTCATTGCACAACAATAAAAGCATTGCTGTTCCAGTTTGTTTTTGCACATGTTCTGTTTACTCCATCAAGCGTAGAAACTAACAATCGACGCTCTGGCAGCAGCATTATCAACTCCAGCTTTTATACCCTCTCCAAATGTGTTATTTTCCGTCTCTGTCGGACTCTTTGTTGATTCAGACACACGTTGACCTTGTAGGTGTTTTTGTAAAAGATTTCAATTTCAGGTTATTTGTCCTTGACCGCTCGTTGTCATGAAAACTGTAAGTGGAAATGTCCGAGACATGTTTCTATGGACTCCTACCAATAAATGCTTCAAGAAAAACATGTCAATGTATTAGATTTTACTTTTTTAATCTGAATGTTTCCAATATTCTCTTTCATTTTGGTCTCCACTAACACCTGAAGGACGTACCTACCTAGTTACTAACTTTCTAAACTAAAACACCAAAGTTGCTGAACAGAACACGCTCAAACTCAAAAAAATTTTGATAATTTTCAGTGGATTTGTACGGTGGCTGGCAGGTGCAAATTCACAACAACGGTCCGAAATATTTCCTTAAGGAGAAACGTGCTGCAGCTTCAGAAAGGATGCAGATATTAAAACACTAATGTTCCACATGAAGAAACATCTTCAGCAACTTGACAACTCATGCAGCGTTTAGAGAACATTCAGCAACTTGAGGAGACATGCAGCATTTAGAGAACATTCAGCAGCTTGAGGAGACATGCGCAGCGTTTACTAAAAGCTGCAGAAACCAAACGCTGCAAGAAGCTCAAAACACAACGGAGACCAGGGGACACTAAAGAGTGACTCACACAGCTGGAGACCAGGGGACACTAAAGAGTGACGCACACAGCTGGGAGACCAGGGGACACTAACGAGTGACGCACACAGCTGGGAGACCAGGGGACACTAAAGAGTGACGCACACAGCTGGGAGACCTGGGAGACCAGGGGACACTAACGAGTGACGCACACAGCTGGGAGACCAGGGGACACTAAAGAGTGACGCACACAGCTGGGAGACCAGGGGACACTAACGAGTGACGCACACAGCTGGGAGACCAGGGGACACTAAAGAGTGACGCACACAGCTGGGAGACCTGGGAGACCAGGGGACACTAACGAGTGACGCACACAGCTGGGAGACCAGGGGACACTAAAGAGTGACGCACACAGCTGGGAGACCTGGGGACACTAACGAGTGACGCACACAGCTGGGAGACCAGAGGACACTAAAGAGTGACGCACACAGCTGGGAGACCAGGGGACACTAAAAAGTGACGCACACAGCTGGGAGACCAGGGGACACTAAAGAGTGACTCACACAGCTGGAGACCAGGGGACACTAAAGAGAGACGCACACAGCTGGAGACCAGGGGACACTAAAGAGTGACGCACACAGCTGGAGACCAGGGGACACTAAAGAGTGACGCACACAGCTGGAGACCAGGGGACACTAAAGAGTGACTCACACAGCTGGAGACCAGGGGACACTAAAGAGTGACGCACACAGCTGGGAGACCAGGGGACACTAACGAGTGACGCACACAGCTGGGGACCAGGGGACACTAAGAGTGACGCACACAGCTGGGAGACCAGGGGACACTAAAAAGTGACGCACACAGCTGGGAGACCAGGGGACACTAAAGAGTGACTCACACAGCTGGAGACCAGGGGACACTAAAGAGTGACGCACACAGCTGGGAGACCAGGGGACACTAACGAGTGACGCACACAGCTGGGAGACCAGGGGACACTAAAGAGTGACGCACACAGCTGGGAGACCTGGGAGACCAGGGGACACTAACGAGTGACGCACACAGCTGGGAGACCAGGGGACACTAAAGAGTGACGCACACAGCTTGGAGACCAGGGGACACTAAAAAGTGACGCACACAGCTGGGAGACCAGGGGACACTAAAGAGTGACTCACACAGCTGGAGACCAGGGGACACTAAAGAGTGACGCACACAGCTGGGAGACCAGGGGACACTAACGAGTGACGCACACCTGGAAGACCAGGGGACACTAAAGAGTGACGCACACAGCTGGGAGACCTGGGAGACCAGGGGACACTAACGAGTGACGCACACAGCTGGGAGACCAGGGGATACTAAAGAGTGACGCACACATCTGGGAGACCAGGGGACACTAAAGAGTGACGCACACAGCCGGGAGACCAGTGGACACTAAAGAGTGACGCACACAGCCGGGAGACCAGGGGACACTAAAGAGTGACGCACACAGCCGGGAGACCAGGGGACACTAAAGAGTGACGCACACAGCCGGGAGACCAGGGGACACTAAAGAGTGACGCACACAGCTGGGAGACCAGGGGACACTAAAGAGTGACGCACCGTTGTGTTTGAGCTTCTTCAGCGTTTGGTTTCTGCAGCTTTCAGTAAACGCTGCGCATGTCTCCTCAAGTTGCTGAATGTTCTCTAAATGCTGCATGTGTTGTCAAGTTGCTGAATGTTCTCTAAATGCTGCATGTCTCCTCAAGCTGCTGAATGTTCTCTAAATGCTGCATGTGTTGTCAAGCTGCTGAATGTTCTCTAAATGCTGCATGTCTCCTCAAGCTGCTGAATGTTCTCTAAATGCTGCATGTCTCCTCAAGTTGCTGAAGATGTTTCTTCATGTGGAACCTTTGTGTTTTTATATCTGCATCCTTTCTGAAGCGGCAGCGCGTTTCTCCTGATGGACACGTTTGCACCTGTCTTCCACCGTAGATTTGTCACAATCGTCATCTTTCCACACAAAGCCATTGTTAATGAACTAAAAGTATTAATTGGAGCAGGTTAAATCTAATATCTCCTTTCCTACATCACCAACCGTACCTCACAGTAATCCTCAAACCCCTTCTGCTCTTAATCAACTTGTATTCCTTCTTTGTTTTCGTTGCAGATTCACCTGTCCCTGCTGCTGCTCTGTTGAACAGCAGCAGGGACAAAACACCCTATACTTTCCTACCTCATTGGCTGTATAGCAGAATATTTTTGAATGAGCCCGCAGTGTTTTGTATTATTCATGCGGCAGAACGAATGCACATGACCCAGCAGCTCATTTGGCTCTTGTTCCCATGCAGAAAAGTATTCTCTAAGGGTTTAATTAAACAGTGTGGAAGGCAGTGGCCCATCTTCCCTCTATCGCCTTGTTTTAACAGCCCTCCTCTTCCTCCTGAAGTCATTACGCAACTGTTTCTGACTGAAAACAAGTGTGAAATCCTCCTTTCAATTTGAGGACATGTGCCTCCTAGAGAGCGAGGAGCATTACTTCGTTCGGTTCATTTTTAGGTTAAATACAAACAGATAGACAGGATCATTCAACAATTCTAAAGGGTAGGGTCTGTAAAAGTGCGTATTAACCTGAAAAATACTAATTCAAATTCGATATAATGAGCAATGTGTAAAAAGCAGTTTCCCAGAACATCAAAAATGTGTTTTGTGTTCAGAAAAAACCACATAAAATGCATTAAATTAACATTATATGCTGTTTTTGAGGCGACTGCTTGATTATAGCGCACAGTTTGTCCCATCGTGCATGTTTTATTCATTGTGTTCAAAGAGCAGAGAAGTGGTTTATTGTTCAACCTTTTATTGTTATTCTAATAAAAACAGCAGCCGTTCAAACAGGAGGTCTGACCGCAACAAATGCAAAGCGCGCTGGAAATTAATAAATGTAATTGCATTTATAGCCGCTTGTGATTGGATTAAATCAAACAAGCCCTGGAACTGGTTCCTTTCTTTCATTGGCAGCACCTAATTGGTTTGGTGCAGAAATTACCCATAAATCCCTTGTATATCAAACACTTGGCTGCGGAGAGAACTCAAAGCACTCAAAGACTTAAGATGGTCAGAGAATAAAATAAAGAAGCAGCTCGGGTCAAAGATAGGAAAACGGTTTTATTTAAACCGTTTTCCAGAATGATTTGGATTGAAACGAGGCAGAAAAGAGGCGCACGACGCGAGACAAAAAGCCACCTGGGTGTGATTCATTTCGGAACAGCTGTCAGACGGATTTAGGTGCAGCGAAATTGGACTGAGATTTTTCCAAGAGTGCACTCAAGCAGATTAGGAGAGAAGAAACCTCCGAGCAAGTGTCCTTTTAGTGAAGGAAGGAAGGAAGGAGTGATTTGAACCGCCAAACAATAGAGAAGATTCATTGTCTCTAGATGTAGAATGAGTTCCTGTGGACATAACGTTTTTATCCATTTTAAAGGTTTACTGTAAAAATATCTTGTAGCTTTTTATGACATTAGTTAATATACCAAAGATATGTTATAATATAGTGATATAAGCCTTTAATATAATAAAAACAATAAAAGTATAGCATATTATATTAACATCCGTTACATGTGTTTTTATAGTTATTATGCATTTAATAATAATTAAATTAATAGAAATAGCACACCTTAAAAAAGTCATTAAAAAGTCAGACTAGATTCATATTTCATAAAATATGTCATTGTATGGTTTGCTTTGAAATGTAATAAGAAATGTCCTGGTATAGAAATGTATTCCACAAAGAGACTGATATAGTACGCCATGTAGTATGGTATGTAAACATCATAAAAACATCGTAGGAAAGTATGCAAAAAGGTTAAAAAAAACACATTGTTAGAATGTTGAAAATATTTTTTTAAACGAAACGGTTAAGTATGACATTTTCTAAAAAAACAACATGGTATGTCGAAAAAATGTCGATATCATTTTATCCTTATGTCCGTAACTTACTTTGTAGATAAGGGTTTCAAAAAATAGTATCATTTTTAGATAAGAGTTCCCCCTTATGTACGGAACCATCTGTGACCTAACGTAACGCAATGTGATGTAATGTAACGCAACGTAATGTAACGCAACATAATGTAACGCAACGTAATGTAACACAACGTATTGTAACGTAATGTAATATAATGCAACGTAATGCAACGTAATGTAACGTAATGTGACGTAATGTAACGTAACGAAGGGTAATGTAACGCAATGTAATGTGACGAAGGGTAATGTAACGCAATGTAATGTGACGAAGGGTAATGTAACGCAATGTAATGTGACGCAACGACGAAATGTAACGTGACAAAATGTAACGAAAACTAAACGTAACGTAACACAACGAAATGTAATGTAACGCAATGGTCCCCCCTTATATAAAAAACATATTGTTAGATCAGGGTCCCCTCTTATGCATGTGGAAAAAATGACCGAAAAGTCATAGTTTGGCATGTCGAAAGAATGTACAACGTTACGTAACGCAATGTAATAGTATACTATGTTGAAAATAAATTTACAAAAACAGTGTTTTATGTCGAAATAAGACGTAGTATAGTAAAGGTACTTTTCCAGAAACGACATAATGTACTTTGTTGAAGTTTTTTCAGAAAAAAGTCCCATATTTTGGAACATTTGTGTTTTTATATGTGCATCGTCTCTGAAGCTGCAGTGCGTTTCTCCTGATGGAAGAGATTTGGTACTTTATAACGCCTTTATATATCGGCCACCGTAGAGATGGGAACAGTGTGTGTAAAAAGCCAGATTTCTGGACTGCACTGATGTCTCTCTGCACTGATGTGTGCAGAGAGACATCAGTGCTGAGAGACATCAGTGCATTATCACTCTGGATATCATCAGAGCATTTTGGACCAGCACAGATCGAGAAAAAAAACATCAGACGACAGTCAGAGCGCGTTTTGAATAATGATGCATGATTACAGCGAACAAACAACCCTCACCCATGGATCATCTGCATGTGAGAGGACGCTGTAAATCCACACTCTTATCATTATGTAGTATTTAGGCTGCGGAAGAATCACAATGAAGAGAAGAGAAAGTCTCAGAAAGTTTGTGTTATCATTGCTTCAAAGGGAATACAAGAGGTTTTCATTGGAGAGCTACTTTGTTGGACTACAGTTAAAAACATCTCAAATCACATGAGAGCCAATGAATCTGATCACTTTCCCCTCCTGATAAAGGCAATTATTGTAGAGTCGGGATTTTGGAAGTTAACGGCCATATTATGAACAAAAGTGTATTTTAAAATAAAGACAGACTCGTAGCTGGGAAACAAATGCATGTGGGGTTAAAAGCCCTTAACAAAATACCTAATTAACACCTAAAAATATGTAAAAATCAACTAACCTGGGAAAGAAATGCATGTTGGGTAAATACAGCCTTAAAAACGCTTAATGGACGACAAATAGAATGTTAAACAAAACATGAAGTATTCAATTTATATATATTTTTTAAAGAATAGACAAGTGAATATGAGATGTACACACACACACACACACCTCTCTTTCACTGTGGCGACATCATCACACTTCCCCATTGGCTCAATTTTGATCAGGCTTCAAAGTTTCTGATTGGCTGAGAGTTGTTGCTGTTGCTAGGTTCCTGTTGCTAGGACGGTTGCCATCTCAGCGGCTCAGCAGGAAACATCTAATGAATCATGGATGGTTGATTTCTCTCCAAGCGCGCCCTAATCTGTGATGCAGATGAGCCCGAAAACTCAAACCCAAACCCCCCCCCCCCCCCCCCCCTCTGGATAGGTTCATTAAAAATGATGCTCAGGTTGCTTTAGAGGAATACTGATATCAAATCACATGCAAACACAGGGAGGTCAAAGGTCATTATGGGTTATTCGTTCAGAGAGACGACCCCGTCTGACCCCTGAGATTATTCTTAATGCACTAAAAACTACAAATGATATTAGAACTACAATCCAAGACGGGCCAATTTAGGAACACCATTTTAACGGCAGTCAGAAAAGAGAAATAGAGCTTTCTGTGCAACTAATGGATAAATAATAATAATAATAATACAATAAAAAAAGGTAACTTTATTCAATGATGCATTTCTCAAAATATGTGCATTACTAGCAGGACTTCAATACATTTTAATACACATTAAAAGACTTCAGACGTCTTTAAAAAAGGCGTTTTGGTTCCTTTGCTCTGTGTTTAATGTATGTGAACCTATATGTTCATAAAATAGTGTGTGTGTCTACAGGTAATTAGTTATTGTAACTGATTACATTTTTAAAGTACCCTCCCACCCCTGTATACAACACATAAAACAGATTTTCCACACAGCTACATGTACGTTTAGCTTGTAAAAGTCATTCACAAAAGGTCATCTGTCGCGGTGCAAAACTGTGACTTAACAACCGCTCTGGGCCTTTTTAATATCATGCTATTACACGAGAACAGGCCTGTGTTTAGCGCGACTTTTTTATCCCTGTCCTGTAAAAAGAGCTCAGCTGTTTCCTACAAACCGCTCATACGGAACACTTGTGGTATAGACGCTGAGCATTATCCACAGAGGGCGAGACGACGGTGTAAAAAGAGGTAATTACAGACGACAGATGACACACAATATGGACCCGCTGCTTTAATGGCACACAGCAGAAACATCTTGAGTTTCTCTCCACTGAACAATATTATCTTTCAAGTAATTATACGTTATATCTCCAGTGAGGCTCGTGCACTGCTGCTACTCTTCTTTTGAGTGTTTTTATATCCATTTTAGGCTTTTTAAACTCACAATTTTGTCTTCTACAATGCCAGTTTTCTATTATTTTCGTACGGTGGCCATCAGGAGAAACACGCTGCAGCTTCAGAAACGATGTATACACACACTATCTATCTATCTATGTATCTATCTATGTATCTATGTATCTATCTATGTATCTATCTATCTATCTATCTATCTATCTATCTATCTATCTATCTATCTATCTATCTCTCTCTCTCTCTCTCCCTCCCTCCCCCTCTCTCTCTCTCTCTCTCTCTCTCTCTCTCTCTCTCTCTCTCTCTCTCTCTCTCTCTCTCTCTCTCTCTCTCTCTCTCTCTCTCTCTCTCTCTCTCTCTCTCTCTCTCTCTCTCTATCTATCTATTTAACCCCTTCCCTTCATGCATCTATGACAGACTTCTTCCTCTTCCTCCCCTTCGCCCTCCGTCACTAAACAGCTCCTCTGGAATCGACTTGTGTACGTGACTCTAATACCTTCTGACACATTTGTTCAGCGTCTCTTTATCATTAATAATTATGCAAAGGAGGCGCGTTGTCAGCCGAGCAAAAAGAAAGCAATCTTAGTATGCAAATGGCTTTAAGGTCCCGGAGGAGTGTCGGTTAGATGAGATGTGTGTTGATAAACTCACTTATGATGAGTGACAGTGAGCGGGATTAAAGATGGTCAGCAAATGCCAGGGTATCCCCCAGATGCATGATGGGAAAGGGATGAAAGTGTGTAAAATGTCATTGTGGCTGCTGAGAGCTCGTTAATAACCAACGGCAACGAGATGAGATTTGCTTCCTGATTGAAGGGTTTGACTTTTCTGCTCAGCCAGATGTTGAACCTCGCTGCTAACATCCCATACACATTTTAATTCAATCGCATTTTCAAGGATTCAAGGCTTTTATTGTCATTCGTATATAGCTACAGTCACCTGAACATCAGCAGGAGAGAACTCTTTAAAGTAGAGACACTACATACTGATATACACCTGAACATCAGCAGGAGAGGACTCTTTAAAGTAGAGACACTACATACTGATATACACCTGAACATCAGCAGGAGAGGACTCTTTAAAGTAGAGACACTACATACTAATATATACCTGAACATCAGCAGGAGAGGACTCTTTAAAGTAGAGACACTACATTCTGATATACACCTGAACATCAGCAGGAGAGGACTCTTTAAAGTAGAGACACTACATACTGATATACACCTGAACATCAGCAGGAGAGGACTCTTTAAAGTAAGACACTACATACTGATATACACCTGAACATCAGCAGGAGAGGACTCTTTAAAGTAGAGACACTACATACTGATATACACCTGAACATCAGCAGCAGAGGACTCTTTAAAGTAGAGACACTACATACTGATATACACCTGCACATCAGCAGGAGAGGACTCTTTAAAGTAGAGACACTACATACTGATATACACCTGAACATCAGCAGGAGAGGACTCTTTAAAGTAGAGACACTACATACTGATATACACCTGAACATCAGCAGGAGAGGACTCTTTAAAGTAGAGACACTACATACTGATATACACCTGAACATCAGCAGGAGAGGACTCTTTAAAGTAGAGACACTACATACTGATATACACCTGAACATCAGCAGGAGAGGACTCTTTAAAGTAAAAAGTTGTTTGTACAAAGAAAAAACAAGCTTTTCCAAATATTTATTGTTGGATATATCTCTTAAAATCACAGTAGTTGTTTTCATCCTATCTTTATAGCATGCTTACTGTTGACAGCACAGTGGGAGTCCACATTTTAAATCATGCATTCGCCCGAGTCTGCACAACTATTCAGGCGGGATCAGTTTTCTCAGGATCAGCGTTTTGACAAACAGAGACCCTCGAAGAAGAAGAAGAGGGACACTAGCCTGGAGAGCCGAGTTGAAAAGCTTGTTTGTTTCTACAGAAGATCAAAGGTTTGAAGGCTTTGGACAGACATGAGAGGAACAGACGCTGCAAGCTGCTCTCCTTTCAACCAGCAGGGAAAAACACGGCTTTTCTCTTTGGGAAATCCTGGAAAGCTTCCCAGACACTTTTCCCAACAAGCAAACACTCTGAGATCTCGTTTCCAAGATGACATGTTTGTCAGCATGTCGTTTTATCACTCAGACGTGCAATGACCCGCAGGTGGATTTACTTTAAATGCAAAACCACACGGACTTCACTCCAGAAACACGGCAACGTGACTTGGGAGTTAAGTGGTTATTTAATGCACTAAGCAATTACTTCTTTAAAGTAGATCTGATTAAAGCTACTACAGTCAAGTTCTGCCCCGTAATTCAACAGGACGGGTTCATTAATAAGAAATCACTTATTTTTGTTGACTTATCCACAAGGGGATATTCCACCCATGAGGCTGGAAGACCACTAACATGGGAAGTCTGAGGTTTTCCTGAAACCAACTGAAGTGAATCTAATGTTCACTACATTTCATTTGACTCGTAACATATTCTACATGCATGTCCAGAATAAAGATATATATTAAACTCTGCAACAGGTCCAGGTTTGCTGCTTTACCATTACTATTACGTGTTATCATGTAAAAGTCCGAAATAAAGAAGGGGCTCGACGCAAAAGTTAACTTATACAATACGTTACGATACGACACGACAAGGAACGACAGACACGATAAGATAAGATAATATAAGTATGTTGCGATAAGACACAATAAGAAAATATATAAGTTACGATGAGTTGAGATGAGATACGATACGTTATGCTACGATAAGACGCAACGAGATAATATGATATAAGATACCAGGGCCCTCCCTACAGGCCGATCATGCAGACTGCGTGGGGCCTCACCTTGCGGAGGGGGGCCTCATCTTGCGGAGGGTGCCTCAACTGAGCCGAAAATGCGGTGCACCTATGCCCTTATGCGGCGCAATTAGTGTGGCGCGGCACGGTTTCGCCGCTGCGAGGCTCCACTAGCACCCCCCCCCGAAACAGAGGGCCTCATCATATCACTTTGCGTGGGGCCTCTTGTTGGCCAGGGACGGCCCTGTAAGATACGATACAATAAGTAAGTTGCGATAAGCCACGATAATAAAATATACAAAGTTACGATAAGATACAATACGTTACGACAGGATGAGTTGAGATCAAATCCGCTACGATTTGATACAATTTGTTACCTTACGTTGCGATACCATAAGTACGTTGCGATAAGACAATAAAATATACGATAAGACAAGTTAAGATACAATACATTAGGTTACGATACGTTGAGTTGAGATACAATATGATACGATTAAAGATACAATCTTCTACGATACGATTCGATATCTTACATTACGTTGCGATACAATAAGTACGTTGCGATAAGACAATAAAATATACGATAAGACAAGTTAAGATACAATACTTTACGTTAAGAAGAGATACAATCTGATTAAATTAAATATGATGAGACAATATCAGCTACGATACGATTTGTTACGATTCTCTGTCTTACGTTACGTTGCGATATGACAAGAAAAGATAACATTTGTTACGATACAATGAGTACGTTACGATAAGACCAGATAATAAAATACATGAGAAGACAAGATAAGAATACATTACGTTACGATGAGATAAAATCTTCTACGTTACGTTACGATACACTACTTTACGTAAGGAGTACATAAGGTAAGCTACGATACAATACTATATACTTGAATTGATTCTTATAGGTTGATTAGATGAAGCTGATTACATATATACAAATATGAGACATTCTGAACATCAAAACACACATCTACAAGTCTGTGTGCATGTCTTTACTAACATTGAGCATCCAGTCATTGCATTACGCTGTGCAGACGATCGTGTAATAATAAATATACCTAACATGAGCATCAAAACGTTTCCTCGTCTCTGGATATTTAAAGTATTTTGTTATCATGTTTTTAAATTAGCTTCTGTTAGCCTCGGGGTACGACTGGTTGGGAATCGCTGCTCTAATAAAGAAACGGCACTTTCTTATGAGACGGCATGAATATACAAGTGTGTCAGAAGGACTGAGAGCTGTGTGTGTGTGTGTGTGTGTGTGTGTGTGTGTGTGTGTGTGTGTGTGTGTGTGTGTGTGTGCGCACTGCAAAAATGTCAAATCTTGCCAAGTATATGTGTCTAATTTCTAGTCAGAATATGTCGTTACATTTGATATAAGACTTAATAACTGAAGTTATGTTTTTAGACAAGGCATCTTAAGCATCTTTTTAAGTCAAAGTCTCTTAAAAACATCTTATTTTATCTCCAACTAACATCAGAAAACAGAAAATTCCCAAATTCTGGTCAAATATAGTTCAAAATAAGTTTTCCCAGCTAAATACAAGATCTCATTTTTCTAAATATCCCATCTTCACCAAGCCAGTTCTTACTTGTTCTAATGGCAGATTTGTTCACTAATTAAAAGCGAAAACACCTTGTTTTTATTATATATTTACTTGGTGTGTGTGTGTGTGTGTGTGTGTGTGTGTGTGTGTGTGTTGTGTGTGTGTGTGTCTGTGTCTGTGTGTCTCAGCTCTCTCTCTCTCTCTCTGTGTGTGTTTGTCTCAGCTCTCTCTGTGTGTGTGTGTGTGTGTGTGTGTGTGTGTGTGTGTGTGTGTGTCTGTGTGTCTCAGCTCTCTCTCTCTCTCTGTGTGTGTTTGTCTCAGCTCTCTCTGTGTGTGTGTGTCTGTGTCTGTGTCTCAGCTCTCTCTCTCTCTCTCTGTGTGTGTGTGTGTCTGTGTGTGTGTGTGTGTGTGTGTGTCTCAGCTCTCTCTCTCTGTGTGTGTTTGTCTCAGCTCTCTCTGTGTGTGTGTGTGTGTGTGTGTCTGTGTCTCAGCTCTCTCTCTCTCTCTCTCTGTGTGTGTGTGTGTGTCTCAGCTCTCTCTCTCTCTGTGTGTCTCAGCTCTCTCTCTCTGTGTGTGTGTTTGTCTCAGCTCTGTGTGGGTGTGTGTGTGTCTCTGTGTGTCTGTGTGTGTGAGTGTGTGTCTTTGTGTGTGTGTCTTTGTGTGTGTCTTTGTGTGTGTGTGTGTGTGTGTGTGTCTCAGCTCTCTCTCTGTGTGTCTCAGCTCTCTCTCTGTGTATGTGTGTGTGTGTCTCTTCTCTCTCTGTGTGTGTCTCAGCTCTCTCTCTCTGTGTGTGTGTTAGTCTCAGCTGTGTGTGTGTGTGTGTGTGTGTCTCAGCTCTCTCTGTGTGTGTATGTGTGTTTGTGTGTGTGTCTGTGTCTCAGCTCTCTCTCTCTGTGTGTGTGTGTCTCAGCTCTCTCTCTCTGTGTGTGTGTGTGTGTGTGTGTGTGTGTGTCAGTTGTAATAACCAGTCTCACTTCCTGCCGCCTCATTAGCATACGATGAAGCTGCCACCGCTAACCAGCAAACACCAAACCAAAAGGCCTCTTCATATCATCTCAGGTTGTAAAGCACACCGAGTTAATCAGCTTAGAAACGACTGTATGGAAACCATAATTACGCGTGTTTAATCGCTTATCGTCTGATGGGAACAAGTTTATTAGAAAATGTATTCATGGTAATTGCTTCCTGAGGTTTCCGCTGCTACGATGATATCCTGTCAGCTCCCATTTGGATTGGAGGATTAATGCGTCACAAAACGACTGCGTGTCGTTCTGTGGACGCTCGGTTTAACTCTAAGTGATTTTTAATTTAGGGATTTCTAAAGTAGAGCTTTGGATAAGTCTCTGGAGTGAGATCCGTCAAAATCGGAATATCTCGCTGTTGATACGGAGGGATATAAAGCAGGAAATGATCTGTTATCCGTTACAATTACTAGTTACCTGTGTTTCATGAAGCATATTCAGCCTCACAATGAGCACATACTACAGTTTAAAAAAGCAGGAATAAGATCTGAGTGCTCCGTTTTAGTTTAACACACACAGTGAAGCTCACACACACTATTTGATGAACACATAGGTTCACTTTCTGAATTAAAAACAGAACAAATGAACCAAAGAAACTCACTTAAAGAGGCCCTATTATGTAGTATTTGCAAAAATGTATCATAAATGTCATATTGTTGGGAATAAAGACGATATTTGAAAGCGATAGTGTTGTCATTTAGATTTCTGTAATCATGTCTTGGTTCATTTGACCCCAACAGTACCAAAGGGTCCCAAATATGAAGCTAAAAAGCCTAAAAATCGATGGTTTCAGCTTCTAAAATGTAAAAATGCACTTCTATCAACGTCATTTGTTGTCCGTTACAATTACTATACTGTGTGTCATGAAGTATATTCAGCCTCACAATGAAACACAGCTAAAATCCCTTTTTACAGGTCATAACAGAATACATTTTGAAGTAACCCTGCACGTATTTATCAGATATAATCATTTGAATGTACGGTCGTTCAGTAAATATTGATTACATCTGTAAAAACCCACACAGACAGCAGCGCAGTATAATCTGTTCTGATTTATTACCAATCTGAATATTACTCTTCACACAAAATATATTATTATTATATCATCATTGATTTCAGACAGCACTATATATCGTAAAGTTGTCTATACATAGAGGGTCACAAAATATCACGATATACGGAGATGGAGGGACAACTTTCACTTTGGCTTAAATATAATCTATTGATTCTGTTCACATATAGCTATCTGGGATATATGCATTACATTTAATATGAACAGTGACAACGTGTGTAATTAGGATTAAAAAACACCTGATATGTGGAGAATAAATTCATAATCTGTGAGGCTTTTATCCCCAAAATACAACAC